>JAODAL010018016.1:0-75964 GCA_025379985.1 Phyllomedusa bahiana | reverse complement strand
AAAATTTTTTGGGGGAATGAGAAAAAAAGTTACCCAAGGGTGTGTTGAAAATGTAATACCTATTGGTTTTGCCCGTTCTGGGTTTGGCCGGAAAAAAACAAAAATTTGGGGAGAAAATTTTTGGACGGGTCCTTTCACTTTTTGGGCCCAGAAATGCCCTTTGGGTAATCCCTGCGGGCGGGGCATGGTAAAGGTTTAGGGCGCAAGCCCCCCTAGGGAAAATTTGGTGAGTTTCCCTGGGGAAAATGTTGTTTATAAAAACCCGCGGGAAAGCACCCAGCAGAAAACCCATTTCCCGTATGCATGCGGGGAGAGAAAAAAAGGGGAATGGGTATTGTTGAATCTCTGGTGGAAATTTGGGTGGACATCGAAAAAGGGTGGTTTGTTGATTTTAAAAAGGAAATGAGCTAGACACAGGGGGCCGGGGGCCTCTGTCCCTGATGAAGCCATTTATTTGGGGGAAAAATGTTGGGGAGGTGGGGCATGTTTTTTAAATTTTTGGGTTTTCCTTTACCCCCTTCTTCCCTGGGGTTACCAGCTGCAGAGGGTCTCAAAGGGAAAAATTTATATGTTTTATATCTTTTCAGATTAGGGATGATTGCCCAAGGGAAGATGTTTGGATTCCTTTTTGGAGTTGTAAATCATTGTTTTTTATAGGGTTGCCCCGTTAAGAGGTGGTTTTTAAACCCGACTTGGGTAAGAGAAAAGGAGTTATTTTCCCTTTACAATTAAAAAAGGGCAAATTTTAGAGGTTTGAAATCAGGGTTTTTTAAAAAGTTTTACATCCCAGGTTAAAATGTTTTTACTTTAAAAAAAGTTTTTGTTTTGTGCTTTATAGATTGAGGAAATAAAAGAGTTTGCCTATGGAAAATTTGTAAAAAATAGTGTTTTGTTTTATATATACACATACACAAAAAGTATCAAAAATTTTTGGTTAAATATTTTTATATTTGGTTTTAAAATTTTAATTTGTGAATATATTTAAAATTTGTTTTTTAGATATTCCTCACCGGGGCCCCTTTATTAGGTACACCCCTGCTAGTAACGGGTTGGAAACCCCCTTTTTCCCTTTTGAAATGGGCCCCCCAATTCTTGTGGTTGATTCAACAAAGGGGTTTTTCCCAAAGCTGCTCAATTGGGACCAAAAGGGGGCCCAAAAAGTGCCAGGGAAAAAAATTCCCCACACCATAAAACCAAAAACCCCCAGCCTGAACCCTTGATACTGGCAGGTTTGGAAACCCTTTTTTCATGTTGTTGGGGCAAATTTTTGACCCTTTCCTCCCAAGGTCGCAGCAGAAAAATCGGGATCCCATCCCGACCAGGCAACGTTTTTTCCCAATTTTCTACTGTCCCAATTTTGATGGGGCTTGGCAATTTTGGAGCCTCAAATTTTCCTTTCTTAGGGTGAAAGAAATTGGCACCCGGGTGGGTGTCTTCTTTCTTGCTTTTTAGCCCATCTGCCCCAAAGGGTTTGACGTACGAGAAAGTCTTTGCCTACCCTTGGGTTTTTAACGGGTGGCTATTTGAAGGGCCCCTGTTGCCCTTTTTATCCAGCTTCCCAAAAAAATCTGCCCCTTTTCCTTTGACCTTGGGAAACAAAAAAGGGCCCTTTCCGGCCCCAGGACTGCCGCTCACTGGGTTTTTTTTTCCCTTTTTCCGGGGCCTTCTTTTGTAAACCCTTTGAGGGTGGTTGGGGCCCTGAAAATCCCAGGAGATCGCAGTTTCTGGGAAATACTCAGACCAGCCCCTTTGGACCACCAAATCCATGCCACCGGGTTTATTTGGCCCCTCAAATCACCCTTTTTTCCCCATACTTTTTGCTTCGGTTTTTAATGCAGGAGGTTTGGTTTTTGACCAAAGTCTTTCATGCCCAAATGGGATGGTTGCCGCCCTGTGATTGGATGATTTGAAAAATTAAATGTTAACGAGCAGTTGGGGCAGGCTGGGACCTAAAAATTGTGGAGGAAAAAAGAAAAAAAATTTTTATATTTTAGATATTTATAAATTTCACAAACAAAAAAAATATAAAATATTTTTATATATATTTTTATAAAATTTTATATATATTTATATAGTGAAAATTATAATTACATTTTTGGTAACATGTATATTAGGATGGGCGAAAGTTGTTTTAAAACAAAAGGGGAAAATTTGTTTTAAAATTTTTCAGGAAAACTTCGGTTCTGAACAAAAGTCGAAGTTTGGGGTGTTGTCGCAGGAAACAAAAGGGCGTGTTTTTTAATTAAAAAAATGGGGGCCGAGCCCCATGGGGTTACAGGGGAAAAAGCCCTCGGGGAGGAAGAAAGGCTTTAAACCCTTAACGACATGTGCGAGAAAAACGATCAGGCCCGGCCCCGGGGGATTCTTTTGATGTCACCGCATTTATAAAAGTCCGGGGGGGCTTTTTCCCACACTGCTTTCATGGGTCTGGGGGGGAAGCTGCTGTGCTCGGGAATTTTTCTCTTACTAAAGAAACTCACTTTTATAACAGCGATTTTTTTTTGTTTTGTTTTTTTTGGTGGGGGGTCACAGCTAGTCTCAGAGGCTGCTTCTCTTTTACGTTCTGATTTCTGGATTTGTTGGTGGTGTGGTTATTTTAACTGAAGTCCAGTGTGGTGTCCAATTCAGCTGTCATAAAACAATTTTTAAAATGCTCAATCTGCTCTCAGACATTCTTTAGCACATTGAATACTTCCCCAATGTTTATATCGTCCAGCCTTTGCTGTTGTATTCATTTAATTAACTGAAGGAGAAATATGTTTCTGGAGGATGATGAAGATGCTGATGAATCATATGATTTTATCTCATAAGAAAAGAACGAATTTATACTTGCATTTATTAAAATTTAAAATCTGTTAAAAAAAAAAATGGAATACCTTCCCGTTAAAATCTGTAGTATAAAGCAAATAAACCAGACATTATTTTACTTTTTACTATTTCTAAAAGATAAAAAAAAGGGCTTCCAATTCCACCCTATTATATTGGACATTCGTGTGGCTTCACAGGAGTGGTCTATACCTTAGAATTAAATAAAAAACGGGATAAAAAATACAAAATAACAAACGGATGGGACCCAGAGCTAGATTCAGGAGCACATATAATGTGATCCCCAGTAATATAAAACCCAACTGCTGAATGGGAAAAAAGTAAGCGTATCAAGACAATAGTGGATTTATAGCAGAGAGGAGTAGCGGTAGCAAAGCTATCCAAAAAAATCAGTGTTTCCACCCTTCTTAAGATTCCCTATGTTGTTGATACCCCGATGGACTAATAAAGCAGATGGCTTTAATAAAAGATCTTATGCTCGTCCTCTGCACAGCATGTAAAATTAGTTTTGGGCAATCCATACCTGTGGCTAGTTCTTTTACGTATTTTGGCTCAGCTCAAGCCATTAATCTAACCCAAGAACCTGCATATGGGATGGGGTCTCAAAGAAAAGAATCCTAGAGACTAACCTCTAATAAAGGAATGCAGTAGAATTTTTGAGCTTATTTCTTCCCTCTTGACATTCATACAGTGTTTTCTTTTAGTTCTCGACACTTTTGCGATATCAACACGGCTTCAAGTATAGCCATATATATGTGATTAACCCTGTTTACCCCGTCCTCCGCCAGAGCCAGTTTTGGCCTCACAGAACAGAGGCCCAATTTTTTTTTTTGAAATCTTAGCAAGTGTCAGTTTTATGTGATAATAACTTTTTTGACAGACGAACTTTAACCTATCCATGTGATTCGAGGTATACTGTTTTTCCCTTTTCTCTCGTGACAACAATTGGGCTTTAATAAAAGATATAAGAATTTTTGGTCCAAAAAAAAAAAAAAAAAAATCAAAAATAAGAAAAAAATGCTTGTTATTAGTTTATATTTATTGTAAAAATAATCAAAGTATCGTGAAAACAAATTAGTAAAAATTTAAAACTCATCAAAATTTTGCATGTATATTTAACAGTTATGTACCACTCAAAATAGTTTAGAACTGAACAAGCATCATCTACCAATGTGTCTGCTGTAGGATTGGTATCATTTTTTTTTTTTTATTTTTTTCTAAATTTCTTCTTTTTTTTTTTTTTTTTTTTTTTTTTTTTTTTTATTTTTTTTTTTTATTTTTTACTGACAATTAGTGAGAAGGGGCATAGAAATTTAGTAGATATATTATTTCCACTTTTCATTTTCACAAATTTTCAAGAATATTCCGCAATAATACAATTTTACATTACATATGGTACCAGTCCAGTTTGAAAAGACGTGACTTTGAGTGGCCTGTATGTACTAACCCGAACCCCCATAAATCCACTTCCATCTAGAAACTACAAACCCCTAAACATACCCAATACACTCCTTAACTATACCGGGCGCACCTAGAGTCGACCATTATATGGCGTCGGCCGGTGCGGTCATTCGATTGAGTTTGTTCGTTTTTGGGGTGGGCGCCCGGCCCGATTACAATGTGGCGCCCCCTCCCTCCGGTGTCCCGCAGCTGCTGCGCTGCTGATCGTGGCAGTGGTACACACCAGTCCATGATCCCGAGCATCTCCTTGATCTCTTTCCTCCTCTCCTTGAAAATCTCCTGTCGATGCACCGGAGTGCGGGGCAAAGAACCTCCGCAAATAAACCCGGTGGCTTTAGATTAAAAATAAGTGTATTAAAAAAATAAAAAAAAAAAAAAAAAAAAAAAAAATTAAATTAAAATAACCTTAAAAATTAAAAAAAACAAACCCTTTGATTGCGGATATGCGTCGGCGGTAGCGTTAGGAACCGCCGTAGCAGAACAATCCACAAAGGATTTCCCGCATCTCTGTCGGTTGATCCGGAACACACGGTTCACCTGACAGAGCCCGGGGGTCAATTGGCCTGCAATTTCAGCCCAGGGGGACCTATATGTGGCTGGCCCCAGAGCTAGTTCTTATATGTATGAAATCCAGTGACCTGTGGACACAACTGTGTGCTGTCCAATCACTTAGTGACTGACTTACTATGCCAGTTGTCAAAGGTGAATAAAATAAAAAAAAATGTTAAAACACATGTTTACCCCTACATGGTAGACAAAAAAATTTAAACAAAAAAAAAAAAACAGAAAAAGTTTAAAAGAAAAATGAATAAAAAAACAAAAAAATATATGCAATATTTAGTAAAAAAATAATATGTTCAGTCATAAATTTACACACAAACAAAAAAAAACTAAATAAAAACCCTACACATAATTTAGTTATCCACTTCCGAACCGTAATAACTATTTTAGAATTAAGATCAAATATCAAGTTATTAAGTGTGAAATGGGGAAAGAGTGTAAAAAAAAAAAATAAATAAAAAATTTTAAAAAAATAAAAAAAAAAAAAAACAATTTTATAAAAAGTGAACTTAAAAAAACTAATCCCCTCCCACTGAAAACTTAAAAAAAACTAATACCCTTCCCCCCATAATAGTAAAACAACTTGTCTTGAAATAAAACGAGACCTGGCCATCATACATATTCCAACTGCGGTCATATGAAAAAATAAAAGAAAAAAAGTTTTTTTACAAACTGTAAAGAAATGCAGTAGTGGCAAAAACTAAAAAAAATTTCTGGTCACTTTCACCTACATTTTCAACTTTTTTCATGAACTCTACTTATCAGCAACATCCATGCAGAGCAAACTTTTTCAGCAGTTTCAGTTTTTCTCCCAAGAGTCAACAGACTTTACCGGTCAAGAAGGCGGTTCTCGGACTTAAGTGGTATAACGTATGTCAAAACCTGCTTTCAGGAATTTTTTTTTTTTATTAAAACCTGTAAATATTTTATTGTAAAATTTTTCAATACACACGATATAAAGCCTCAGCATATAGAGGGGGCCCATCAAAAAAATGTTTCAAAGAGATAGAGTAATCCAACATAGCAAATCAATACGAAACAATGATCAGTATAACAAATGTGAGACAGTCAATTAGACACACTGACTATTAATAAAAAATAATCAAGAAGGCAGTACAAATCGCAGTGAGCGAGCGCAGAGAAAATGTAGGGGGTCTGCAGACCAATTATATGAGGGATCATGCAAATATAATTCGTCACCCAGAGCCAAGAAATATATAGTCACAAAGTCCATACTTCAGCACCTTCACTAAAACATATTAACATGGTCTCACAAAATTCACCTCGCACAACACCTTTTTTTTTCATTATTTTTCACCGACCCCCAGCAAGAAAAGACCCAACCTACTACTACCAACCAACAACCTAAAATCTAAAATACAACCTGAAAACTCAACAACCTATCGGCACCTCAGAAAAAGCAGGTCTTGGATACCGCTTACGACCAAACTGAGGACACAAGACAAATGGGAAAGGTACAATGAACATTGAACAGTACATATACGGAGAATAATGATAGCTCTTAGCACTAGAATTGCAATCCCAAATCCAATTAATACCTGAGATAGTGAAATCTTAAAAGTCTTAAGAATACAATGAGATATCTTGATCTTGGCCCAACCCCTAATCTCCACCCACTAAATCGCCCCCATCACACGACGAAAACCCACAATCGCCACAACCCAATCATCCACCCCACGGATTAATCCAAATAAGATCAAAGAGTCCCTAATTGAATTATGAACAGAGCAGTGAGTGAAAATTCTCGCAGGTATACCGCGGAGACTATACAGATAACACAATTTCGTACGCTTAGTGGGAAATAGAGGTTCCTGTTCTCCTCCAAAATTTAGGAGGGGTATTGCAATCATAAATACAAGAAGCGCGACCCAGTCCAACTCCTATGTCCAATATTAACACTTAAAAAGAACTTACGAGACCTACACCATATTATACACCTTAGAAGAGGGAATAAGGATATTAAGTAGAATTAAATATGTTGTGCTGAGGTGAAGTAGGAAACACCCTAAAACCAGTGGATAACCAGTACGAAATAATCATAAAACACAGACTTTTTAATCAGAAAGGTTTAAACTGCAATGTTAGAGACTGGAAACCTTTTTTCCAAGGTGTGCCCTTAAAAAATACTTATAATCATCATTTTCCTACAATTATCTAATATCCCACCCCAAAATGACTCATGTGGGTAAGAATCGCTTCTTCATGTACATCCAGTATGTCTAATCACACCAAAACTTCTAATAAGTATCCAGACCCCACACCTCCCAGCAACAGCCAAGAATACATTCCGGAATGACAGGCCATTAATCTAATGAAAGGAGAGGCAAGAAGTCCAGTTATGTATAATAAAAAATACCAATACAGTAATATTATTGGTGTAACGTTACATTTTATTTCTCTACTTACTCTGTTATTTTGTACTCACTTGACTTCTTGCCTGGTACTTAAACTGTACTTCTATTCTACTTGTACTTCTTGGTTTTTTCCTTCCCTTCTTTTTCTATTATTTTTCCCTTAGTTATTGCGCAGATAAGGACGAGCGAGGTGAGCAAAGAGGCCAGAGCATCCTGTCCAGCTATTCCATATCAATATGAAAACAATTGAATTGAGCCAAGAAGTGTCCTCTATGGAGACAGGGGGAACTCAGGGGGACCCCAGGATTACTCCTCTACTGACCCTACCCCTCTCCGTCATGTTCCCCTTCTTCCTACTCTACTCTTACTGACTTACTCCTCCTACTATATCACTAAACTCCCTTTAGTCTCTCCCACTCCTCTCTTACCTACTGTACCTCCTGACACATATACTTGTACTACTCGCTCCCCAAAATATATACTCCGATACTTTACCCTAAACTCCTATCTACTTACCTATCTTACTCCCTCTTCCCACTTGGATGAAACCATTTGTAATAGTGACCTGGAGGGGAGTTCATGATTAGTTAGGAGACGCTTTCTTTAGAAGCTTATAAATTGAAAGTGGTGTGGTTTGTGATTGTATGATCAAACCTTTTAGTGGAGAAAATCAGACAACAGCACCAGAAAGCCGAATAGGAATATGTAGCAACATCACGCAAGAAACAAGCACTTGCCGCGAAGCGAAATCTTTTCAAATTAATGCTGGTAGGTGGATTAGGAGGACCTTCCACAGGACGTTGGTGAAATTACCCACTAAATACATACTAAGTCCTACACCAACCACATGGTCACAACACATCTGAAGATGAACCCTTCCAAACATAATCTCAACATCCCGGACTTCCCCACTCCGAATCCTCTGACTGGGTTTCCCTCACCCCATCATGCTTTCCCAGCATTAACGCCAACGCCCACGCTAACCCCATATAATATCCGTGATCAAGATTTTAGATCCAAAACCACAAAACGGATATTCATTCAGTAACAAATCAAAAGCAAATCCAAAGGATTACAAGCGATATTGTCATTCATTCACCAAATTCCACTTCATTTTTCATTTCCATTTTTTTTTGTGTCATCATTCAAAACTTAATGTACGATGATCCCACCATCCCCACTTGATTCTCGCACCGATTTATTTGGTCCATGTGCCAAAACACCCACTCCAAAACAATAGTGGCCCCAGCCAGCAAACACTGTCCAACCAGAATAATTTCTTGATTCCTTTTGACCCCATCACCAAAATATAGAACCCGCAAGAAGTAAAAAAACAATTTTCAATAGGTCCAAAAACGCACAAGGTGGCCCCCCCCCCCTAACTCATGCTGTGGGGACTCGAGCTCCTACTGTAAAAAAAAAAAAAACAAAAACAAATAATATTGGTTTGTGCATAGTCAAACCAAGAAAGAAAAACGGGTTTTTTTTGTCAAAATAATAAAACCCCGACGTGTCCTCCCCGTCAGCTCCACTATACCCCAGACCAGTCCGTTTTAGTGGCCAGTTTACAATCTCATCCATGGTGTCCTCATCTCCGGCGGGTTGCCCTGCCCATCAGAGAGCAATAGGATGAAATGATAAATGAGGTCGGATTAGAGGTGGCCTCATAACATAACCCAAAAACTACTCTGGTGGCACAACCTCTTCCAGAATATCCCTATTATAAGTCATGGAGTGCCAATAATGTAAACAACCAAACTTCTGAGAAGTAGTAGCCCCACAGTAAGGGATTTAGGGTGGATGGGGGCCAGCCACAAGCTAGGCTACTCCGACCTTCCATCCGAACTGGAGTCCTAGTCCTTGAAATAAAGAGCTGGGGAACCATGAAGGTATAGCTCGTAATTGCGCCAACCTAGTAATACTTGCAATATCTGGCACCCCGCCGCCAAGCCCGCCCCCGTCCATCCTAACCAAAGAAGACCTCACCACAATAACACTCGGGATATCCAATATGCCCTCCTTTTTTTTTTTGCGCGCCCAATAAAGTGGTAATCAACCACATGCAAGGAAGCAAAGAACTTGCATATGGGATAGTAATTGGCAATGTCTCATAAAGGTACATCATTTTAGGGAGAATGGGTCAACTTTAAATCGCCGCAATACGACCAAATAAAGAATAGAGCCATTTAAATCTATCCGTTCCAGCAATCTCTTTAATATCCACTATAAGCTTGGGGAAATTAATTTTTTAAAGAGAGAAGAGGCATAGACCAGCATCAAATTAACCCCCCAGGTACTGCACAATCGTTTTCAGACTTGGCCATCAGTAATTAAAGTTGGCCTTTTAAAAGGAGAAAGCTGATACACTATAAAATAATATTAATAGGTCCATAAGATCTTCTGTTTTGATTGTGTTTATCTTGTAACCGGAAAGGTCCCCCAATCCAAGTTAAGAGAGGCATGCAGGTTTAGGGAGAGAAACCATATGATTGGTTATGTTAAGCGAGGGGACAATCGTCAGCGTACAATGAGATCTTAAATTCCATTCCTTTTAAAAAAAAAACGAATACGCACTAATATCCTCGTGTAGCCGAATTGTGCTGCAGATCCAGTGGTTTCAATGCAGAGTGCAAAAAAAGTCAACAGGGAAAGGGGGGCAAGCCCATTCCTAGTTTTTTCCATTTTGTATTTTGGAGCCGGCAGAATGGCAGGCAGCAAATGATGGGAGTTCCCTGATGGGTAGCAAGAGAGGGGTGAGAGTAGAGACCCCCCTGAGTGCGGCTAACAAAAGTGACCACTGATCCCCGAATGCTTTCAATGTATAGTTGTTCATATTTCATAGTTTTGTAAAACAGCTAAAAAAAGCACAGAGTCGTCCATATATTTCAGACCTGTTTGTTCTAAGGATGAGTTGATCCAGAGGAATGGCAAAAAAAATACCCCCAATGAGGTGATAAGCCAATTGTCCTTCAGTTTAAGGGAAAAATTCCTTCTGACCCTTGCCATTCGTGGGCCAATCAGAAAAAATCCCTTGATCAATGTAACTTGTTATATTATTACGCCTCCTTAAATGCATCCAAACCCTTTTTTTTGAACTCGTTATTGAATTCACCATGACCAGACGCCTCTGGCAGAGAATTTCCATAGTTCTCACTCACTCTTGCTCTTAACAGTAAAGAAATACCTTTCTATGTTTATGTAGAAACTTTTCCGATTCCTCAACGAAGAACGTAAAGGATGGCCCCCGCTTGTTCTAGAAACAGCCCAGTGTATAAATAAAATCTTGGGGAGAACCTATATTGACCTTTTGATGTATTTAAACATATTTATTGATGTCTCCCTTATGTCCCCCCGAAGCCTTCTTTTTCTCTAAAAACTAAATAGACCCTAATACTTGCTAATATTTCTGTGTGTACTGTATTCCCAACCCCCAGTCCTTTTATTATTTTTGTTGTCCCGCCTTTTGTACATGATTCAAGCTCTACAATGTCTTTGTTTCCTTTGCCACTGTGCCCAAAACTGTACACAATATTCCATGGTGTGTTCTAAACCGTGTCCTTGTATAATGGTAGAATAATGGTTCTCTCATGTGCATCTATGCTCCCTTTTTTAATGCACACCCTATGATCTCTATTTTGGTTTTGCTTTGTGGCTGCTGTCTTGCCTGACACTACTTGCTGGCTGCTCGCTACTATTTAAGTTTAACTTGTCCACCAGGATTTTCCCCACAGTTCACTTCTACCAATGGTCACTTTTACCCAGTGTGTTTTTTCCATTTAACATGTATTCATTTAATGATTTTCTCTTTTCGCCCATGTGCATAACCTTGTCATTTAAGCATGTTGAAAGCCTCATCTGCTGCCATTGCCCGTTGCCCAGGCCATCCAACTTATCAAGATCCCTTTGTTAATAACAGATTGTATCCTTCTATATCGTGTTTGATTACTTTAACAGAGCTTAGTATCGTCTTGCAAAGATGATTATTCGTACTGTGAATCCCTGGTTTAAGATCATTAATGAAAATGTTAAAGAGGATAGGCGGCCCAATTAACTGAGGACCCATGGGTAACCCCACTATGTTAACTTGAGTCGATCCAGCCCAGTCTGAAATATTACCGTTCTTTTACTACCGCTTGGTTTTCGTGATCAGTGACCAGTTTACTTACCCACATTGCACAGCATTTTGCTCCCTCCCCCAAGTTCCAAAAGCTAATCCCTTTATTTATTTAACCAGACCTGTTTTTATGTGGCAACCCGTAATCAAATAATTTCTTTAGAGAAAAATCTAGATATATGAACAATCCAGTGCCTTCATCTAACCCCATCCAGTCCTAGCACTGACTTTACCCCCTCAAAGAGAGCTGAATAGCGATGTTAGTCTGAACAGGACCCGATCCCTTCATGAACCCATACTGTGGAGAAACGGGGCTTTAGACATTTATTTTCAGTGAGAAACTCCACAGGATGAGCATCATCTGAGAAAACCTTCAAACATTTTTATACCTACAACAAGTTTAAGCTTACGGCCTATAGCGACAACTCTGGTTCCTGATCACTTCTATGACTTCCCCTTTTTTGAATATTGGCACCACATTTGCTATGCGCCATCCTGTTGGGACATAACCCCGTATTTAGACAGTCCCCCATGAATATTTAAAGAAATAGGGCCTACTATGACATCATCTTAACTCTATTAGAGACTCAACGTGGTTGTATGCCAGCTGGACCTGGGGATTTTGAGTCTATTTTAATTTCTCTTCTTTAAGAGACGGAGCTGGCAGTTGTCTCATCCCTTGGGTTAACAAGAAACTTTTAAGTTGGAGTTTAACCACATCTCACTCTGTTCAAACAGAAAGGGTCCGTCCTCCTTGGGTAATACAGTGGAGAAAAAAAGTGTTTTAATACGTTTGCTTTTTTCTCAATCGCCCTACTACGTCTTCACTCACTGTCGTCTCCCTCAGTTTTTTACGAAAGGCCAACCATTTTCTGTTTTAAAAATCTTTTTTTAACTTATTTATAAAGATAAAAAATATTTTGGTGGTTAGTTTTAACTTTTCTATAGCAATATGCCGTTTCCCGTTTTCCCGTCTCCAAGCTTGCTTCCTTTTATGTCTTTATTTAACACACTTGTATTTTTTTTTTCTCCTATATGCTTCTTAGTGCCATCCATTCAATCAACTTCTACATTAACTGCCCTCCCTGTTTTAGTAGTGGAAACGCTTTCCTCTTTTATGTTATTTTATTGCCTCTTTTACATCCCTGTTGATCCACATTGGTTTTTTTTTTCCTGTTTCAAATTTTTGTATACCTATAAGTGTGATAACCTCTCATCTACAGTGGGTAGCCTGAAGATGTTTTTCAAAATATCCCATTTATTAATTATTAGTTCTGCACGTATTATTTAAACACATTTGTCCCAGTCAATACATTTATGATAAAGGGAAGTAAAGTAGGGAAGCGGCCTCCCTAAGCAGAATAAAATATTAGCCCTTTTCCTAAAGATATATTCATAGGTTTTTTGTTGGTCTCCCTGCACATGAAGGTTCCCAAGTATAAAGGGGGGCTTCAAAAAGTCCGTATTCTTTCGGCATCTGAAAACTGAGTGTAAGCATGGAGTCTCCTCTTCCTATTTCATTATATTCAAGTCAAAAACATCGCTCCTTCTGGTATTGTCTCCACCATTACCTACACGTGACAAGATCCCACTTGTCTTTATGTACCCAATTGTGGCTAATAAAGATGAAAGATCTATTCGCCAGATATTTTTGGTAGGAAGATTTTTAAGGTCCGAATTCAAAAGGTGCTATAGTTCTGTAGCTATCAGTCACTAGAGACATTGTGGATGGAATAGTAGAGTACAGTGTCAAAAAAGAATGTGAAAAACCTCTCTCCCCATATAGGGAAAGGAGCTGAGAGACTGAAAAGTTTTGACATAGTAAAAGGTTAAGTGAGGCCGATCTGGTCCCGGTAGATTTATCCCCTGATTGTAAGCCCTTAAGGAGGTAAGCAACAAGTACACCTCTTCAGTAATATCGGGAGAATTCAATGTATGCCACATCACTAGCAATTCAAGATTTTGTGGGAGGTTGATAACAGTGACAAAAGAAGAGTCCTCAGCAAAGCTTTGTTTCCCGCCCCCCCCCCCGGAGTCAGAGGGCAGAGAGCAATATCTGGGAATATAATACAGCTTGGAAAAGAAGGAAAGGAAGAGAGAGCCTGGGTGTCTACAAATGGGAGGGGTCTGAACTCCAGGGACTCCATTCATCATTTTTAATAGAGTAAGCGGGTTTGACTTAATTCTCATCTCGAAGCATCATTACAAGTACAGAATGTAGGTATATTTGCCCCTTTTCATAGTATTTATGGTCGTAGTAAAAACCAACTAACTTTTTTCGGTAGTTTGTATAAGCTAAATGGTTTTCAACTTTGCAACGTAAATTCAATACCTGCCTCGAAGGTGGCCCAAGTAGGGATTCGTTATCTAACTTGTTTTCCAACTAGCTTTAAGTTGAGAGAGAGGCAAGTATTCCTCTGGAAGTCCTTGTCTTTTCAAAACGTGGAACGGTAACCTCTACAGCTAAATATATTTCCCTCCTGTACAACAGCATGATATGAGCTTCGCCACACAATAGCCTCTAGAGGTCTAACCGTTAATCTCACAGTAAAATAAGATACTTCGTCTGGGATCCAAACAATACAGCTCACAGAAGATCTAGAAACCCCCCCAAACAATTGAAGAATAAAACGTTGACAAAATTTTTATTAATATACATTAAAAACATCCCTAATTACAAAAAAAATTGTGTGCAATAAACCTTTTCCCAATACGGATCAAATACCAAATTTATAGAATAACACCTGAGTACAGCAACCTAGATAAAAGAAGCACATAAAGTAATAATACAGCATCAAACAGCATGTATCAAACATATGGCCTTATATAGGGCCTAATAAATGTCTGTAACTCACGGTTGTTGAAGAGTACGCCTGGATATATAAAAAACGCTGTTCAAGAACAATAAAAAAAAAAAATAATAATTCCGCCAACACTGTTGAAGATACCTAAATAGCGTCACTATTCGTGAAACCTATACAAAAGGTGTCACGACCCCACCTAATCCGAACATTCCCTCCATCTAAATAGAAAAGCAAAAAAAGCAGCTGAAATAGGGGTGCGTGGCAAGCATATGATGGGCGTCCAGCACTTGACAGAAGAGTTCCGTGGGATCCTTTCTAAAACGGCCTAACTAAACCACATACTGCCGACAGTGACCGCACCTGGAGGTGTGTGAATCACATCTCCGTATCTGCCCGTAATACCAATTAAAGCTGTCTGTGTCTGCCTGCGAATTCCCGCCGGGGGCCAGCAAGCTGAGAGAGAAGCACATAGAAGCCCTACCCCGCAGCTCCAGGCTGGCTCGTTCTGCGATTAGGAGCGCGTGTTCCTTCTACCCAGCCCAACAGGACTCTATGCCCGTTCCTCCACTTTCTGGATCGCTTTCCTCCCGCAGAGCCGGGACCGAAAGTGCCAAACAACGGAGTGGGTGAGAGCCGCAGCCCAACATTGTGACTCTACTCACCGACAATACAGCGCAGGTGGGACAGTGCAGCACCGCAGTAACAGAGAATATTCTCTTCTTACACGTGGCGATCCGCCATTTTAAGCGCTCAGGGGGACTTCTGCCTCTCCTCCATATCGGGACCCCTGCTACAACAGTACGGTGTACTCTGCAGCGTGTATAATTAATCCCGGATAGGGGACCAGTAACACCTCTGCAAGAAAGATTAGTCCCCTCTCCCTCGTGTTGATCGGTCATCTCAAATACGCTGGGGAGATTTTGCTAACCCTGGACATTGGGGCTTCTCCAAAAGCATCACAGTGTTTATTGCAGTGCACAGCATTAACAACAGCTGGGAGACTATCAGTATCTTCATAAAAAAATAAATTAAAAAAGTGCAACCTCCTCTTGCACAGGGAGATCTGCCAGCTCAAACAGCCCAGGAGACTTCTGCTTGTCTCCTTCATAGAAGCCTCCTCTACAATTCCAAGGTGTATACAGAAGTGTGGGACACTCTTAACGGCTGGGAAACTCACAGCACCTCAACAAAGAGAGGCCAGTCCCCTCTCTCACGTGGTGAATCCGCCATCTTAAGCAGCTTGGGGGATTTCTGCCCTGCTGCCTTTCTCTTGCATCAGGGTCTCCTCTATAACAACACAGTACTCTCTATCGTGTGTGGCAACAAAGCTATAGGGTTATACTCAGGCAACTGCACGGCTAACAAGGGATTTAATTTACAGTTCATCACAGTGCTCTCCTGATACATAGGCGGTGGCCATTTCGTGAAGAGCAGTTTTCATTAAGCCTTAACCCATCTAAAAGGTGTGGCTCTGCTATACAAGGTGAAATTCAGAAAATAGATCATATCTTAAACCGTGAACTTATAAAAATCCATCCTCCATCTCCCTACCTGCTTTATCTACGAATAGAAAGACAGACCTAACTGCATAAAAAGACCTAACGGTCCCAAGTTGCCAACAGTATATTCTAAATTCAATTTTTCCATTTAACATTGACAGCTCTACCCTTGAAAACCGATCTATAAAGTTTGATGCTTGCAATTTCCTACACCCATAAGTGAATAGTTTCTTGCAAACTTATCCTACTGACTTCAGAAGAGATCAGCCTCAGCTAACTACTGTCTAATATAGTGCAAATTGACTCAAGTTGTCCTATCAGAACACAGCTCTACCCTTTTAGGTCTGATCACTTGCGCATAGCTCACTTCATATCAGAGCTCAAAACCAGCTTAAAAGAAGAGGAGGGAGAGAAGAAGAAAGGAGGAAAAGTAAAAAAAAAAAAAAAAAAAAAAAGAAATTTGTTACATACCACGCCAGATTCGCCATACTCCATCTATGTCTTTTCGTGCTCAGAAAAAAATGAGGAACAAAGCAAAGAAAACACCAAAAATCAAGCCTGCAAAACTTACACAATTTTTCCAACAATCTTCCCCGATTTTACAGAACTTGGAAGATCAAAATCCTTTCTCTCAACTATCAACGACTTCTCCCCAATCTGAATCAGTAGACATGGAAACCCAAGATCGCACAGATCCAGTCCCTTTAACAGAACTCACTTCAGAAGCTCTTCTCATCCTTTAGAGATACCCTTCACAAGGACTTTAACCCCTTAAGGACCCAGCCTGTTTTGACCTTCCTGACACAGCCCCATTTTTTAAATCTGACCTGTGTCCATTTATGTGAGAATAACTTTTTAATGCTTTTACCTATCCACGTGATTCAGAGATTGTTTTCTCGTGACATATTGTGCCTTAAGTTAGTAAGAAATTTTGGTCCATACAATGCTCGTTTATTTGTGAAAAATTTCAAAATATCGTGAAATTTTGGAAAAATTAGCAATTTGTAAATTTCAAAAATGTCTCCTTCTAACACAGACAGTAATACCACACAAAATAGTTTATAAATAGCATCTACCATATGTCTTCTATATGTTGGCATAATTTTTTTAAAATTTTTCAATATTTTATAGGACGTTAGGAGGCTTACAATTTTAATAGCAAATTCTCAAATTTTCAAGAAAATTACAAACACAGATTATTTTAGGGACCACTTCAGTTGACATGTAAAATTGACGGGCCTGTACATTGAACACACCCATAAATCACCCCATGTAAGAAACTACACCCTTCAAAGTATTTAAAACAGCACTTTCTAAAGTCTTTTTCCCCCTTTTTGGGGGTTTCACAGGAAAAAAAATGGAAAGTGTGGTAAAATTACTAAATTTCATTTTTTTGGGCCAATTTTCTATTTCAATCTATTATTTCATGGAATTTAGTATATGTTAATAGAAAAACACAACTCAATATAAGTTTCCCTAACTCTGCTGTTTTCAGAAATATATTACATGTGGCCCTAGATTGTTATATGACTCAACCACAGGCCTCAGAATTGACGGAGCACCAACTGGATTTTGGCGCTATCATTTAATTATGACTTTGTATAGGTACCATATCGGGTTTGCTGACACCCAAAGGTGCTAAAAACTAAAAAACACCCCTAAAAAGACCACATTATAGAAACTACACCCCTCAAGGAATTCATCAAGGGGTGTAGTGAGTTTATTGACCCCACAGGTTTTTCACAGAAATTTCTGGAATCCGGTTGTGAAAATGAAAAATTAAAATTTTTCCAGAAAATTGCACAATTAATCTGAAATTTTTCATTTTCAAAAAAAAGGAGGGGGAAAAGCACCCCAAATACGGTTGGCCAATTTCTTCCGAGTAAGGCAATAACCCCTATGTGGTCAAAAACATATACGGGGCACGTGGTGAGTCTTAGAAGGGAAGGAGCGCCATTTGGCTGTGGGAGTGCAAAATAAGCTGGACTGACTGCATTTGTAGACCCTCCCAAGTTCCAGAACGGAAAAAAATACCCCAAATTGCCCTTTTTGGGAAAACTACACCCCTCAATGAAATTCATCAGGGTATAGCGTGCCTTTTGACCCACAGTTTCACAGAAATTTCGGGAACCCGGTTGTGAAAATGAAAATTACAATTTTCCAGAAAATTGCACATTAATCTGAAAATTTTTCATTTTTCACAAAAAAGGAAGGGAAAAGCACCCAAAATCCTGTTGCCAATTTCTCTCCGAGAAAGGCAGTACCAATGGGGTAAAAAAAACTATACGGGGCACTTTGGTGATCTTAGAAGGAAGGGAGCGCTATTTGGCTTTGCGTGCAAAATAAGCTGGACGGGCTGGGGGCCCCTCATGTTCATTTTTTAACCCCCCATTCCAGAACGGAAAAATACCCCAAATTGACCCCAATTTTGGAAACTAAAACCCCTAAATGAATTCATCTAGGGGAAGAGCGTTGCCTTTTGACCACACAGTTTTCACAAAATTTCTGTAATCCGGTAGTGAAAATAAAATTAAAATTTTTCCAGAAATTGCACAATTAATCTGAAATTTTTCATTTTCAAAAAACAAGGGGGGGGGGAAGGCACCACAAAACCTGTTTCCCAATTTATTCAGAGTAAGGCAATAGCCCATATGTGGTCAAAAAACATATACGGGGCACGTGGTGAGTCTTAGAAGGGAAGGAGTGCCATTTGGCTGTGGGAGTGCAAAATAAGCTGGACTGGTTTGGAGGCCCTCTGTTGCATTTGTAGACCCTCAAGTTCCAGAACGGAAAAAATCCCCCAAAATTGACCCCATTTTGGAAACTACACCCTCAATGAATTCATCTAGGGTATAGCGTGCCTTTTGGGCCACACAGGTTTTTTCACTGAAATTTCTGGAACCCGGGTTGTGAAAATGAAAAATTACAATTTTTCCAGAAAATTGCACAATTAATCTAAATTTTTCATTTTCACAAAAAAGGAGGGGGAAAAAAGCACCACAAACCTGTTCCCCAATTTTTCTTCCGAGTAAGGCAATACCCCAAAATGTGGCCCAAAAAACATATATGGGGCACGTGGTGAGTCTTAGGGGAAGGAGTGCTATTTGGCTTGGCATGCAAAATAAGATGATGGCGGGGAGGCCCCATGTTGCATTTGAAAGACCCCCCCCCAAGTTCCAGAACAGAAAAAAATACCCCAAATTGACCCATTTTGGAAAACATAACAACCCCTCATGAATTCATCTAGGGTATAGTGTGCATTTGGACCCTAGGGGTTGATTTTTTTAGATAATGCTTTTTAGATTTATAAGGTTAAAATCAAAATTATCCTGTATTTATTACATACCTTTTAAAAATAACAGCGGCAAGCCTTGCGCAAAGTTGAAAAATTAGATTCTCAATTTTTCTGGCCATGTCTCCCCGTTCTAGGGACACCCCACATGTCACCCTAGAATTGGCTGCCCCCTGAAAACACACCATGGAGAGAATATAGCAATTATGCACACGACAGGCCTAGTTTGCTGAAATACACAGCATGTCCTGACAATTGTACATGCTGTGATGTGAAAAAAAATTATAAAACACCCAAAAGTGACCCCACTTTAGAACGTACACCCCCTAAGGAACATTCTAAGGGGTGTAATTCCAAATTTGAACAGACAGGTGTTTCATAAATTAATTCCAGACATCTAAGCATAAGAAAGGCAAAAAATGCAATACTGACATTTATGCATATTTTCGCCATCTACTGCACAATAACACGGCACCCTTGCGCAAAATGAAAAATCAGTACCCAATTTTTTCTGCCATTTTCTCCCCGTTCTAGGACACCCCACATGTCACCCTAGAATTTGGCTGCCCCTGAACACGCCATGGAGAGAAATGGCAATTATGCGCACGACAGACCTAGTTTGCTGAAATACACGCATGTCCTGACAATTGTACATCCCTGGATGTGAAAAAAAAATTCTAAAACCCCCAAAAGTGACCCCACTTTAGAACGTACACCCCCTAAGGAACATTTAAGGGGTGTAATTCAAATTTTGAACAGACAGGTGTTTCATAAAATTAATTCACAGACATTACTATGCATAAGAAAGGCAAAAAATGCAAACTGACATTTATGCGTAATTCGCCATCTTACTGCACAATAACAGCGGCACGCCTTGCGCAAAATTGAAAAATTAGGTACCAATTTTTCTGCCATTCTCCCCGTTCTAGGGACACCCCACATGTTCACCCTAGAATTTGGCTGCCCCTGAAACACGCCATGGAGAAAATATAGCAATTATGCACCAAAGGGCCCTAGTTTGCTGAAATACACAGATGTCCTGACAATTGTACATGCTGTGATGTGAAAAAAAATTATAAAACACCCAAAGTGACCCCACTTTAGAATGTACACCTCCTAAGGAACATTCAAATTTTGAACAGACAGGTGTTTCATAAAATTTATTCACAACATTACTATGCAAAAGAAAGGCAAAATGCAAACTGACTTTTATGCATAATTCGCCATCTTACTTGCACAAAAAACAGCGGGCACGCCTTGCGCAAAATTGAAAAATCAGATACCCAATTTTTCTGCCATGTCTCCCCGTTCTGGGACCCCCCACATGTCACCCTAAAATTTTGGGCTGCCCCCTGAAACACGCCATGGAGAGAAATAGAAATTTAAATGCACACGACAGGCCTAGTTTGGCTGAAATACACAGCAGTCCTGAAAATTGTACATGCTGGATGTGAAAAAAAATTATAAAACACCCAAAAGTGACCCCACTTTAGAACGTACACCCCCTAAGGAACATTTTAAGGGGTGTAATTCAAATTTTGAACAGACAGGTGTTTCATAAAATTAATTCACAGACATTACTATGCATAAGAAAGGCAAAAAATGCAAACTGACATTTATGCGTAATTCGCCATCTTACTGCACAATAACAGCGGCACGCCTTGCGCAAAACTGTAAAATCAGATACCCAATTTTTCTGCCATGTCTCCCCATTCTAGGACACCCCACATGTCACCCTAGAATTTGGCTGCCCCCCCTGAAACACGCCATGGAGAGAACATGGCAATTATGAGCACGACGGGCCCTAGTTTGCTGAAATACCAGCATGTCCTGACAATTGTACTGCTGTGATGTGAAAAAAAAATTTTTAAAACACCAAAAGTGCCCCCCACTTTAGAACGTAACACCCCCTAAGGAACATTTTAAGGGGTGTTAATTCAAATTTTGAACAGACAGGTGTTTCATAAAATTAATTCACAGACATTACTATGCATAAGAAAGGCAAAAAATGCAAACTGACATTTATGCGTAATTCGCCATCTTACTGCACAATAACAGCGGCACGCCTTGCGCAAAATTGAAAAATCAGATACCCAATTTTTCTGCCATGTCTCGCCGTTCTAGGGACACCCCACATGTCACCCTAGAATTTGGCTGCCCCCTGTAACACGCCATGGAGAGAACATGGCAATTATGAGCACGAACAGGCCTAGTTTGCTAAAAATACACAGCATGTCTGACAATTGTACTTTGCTGTGATGTGAAAAAAAAATTATAAAAACCCCCAACAGTGACCCCACTTTAGAACGTACACCCCCTAAGGAACATTTTAAGGGGTGTAATTCAAATTTTGAACAGACAGGTGTTTCATAAAATTAATTCACAGACATTACTATGCATAAGAAAGGCAAAAAATGCAAACTGACATTTATGCGTAATTCGCCATCTTACTGCACAATAACAGCGGCACGCCTTGCGCAAAATTGAAAAATCAGATACCCAATTTTTCTGCCATGTCTCCCCGTTCTAGGGACACCCACATGTCACCTAGAATTTGGTCCCCCCTGAAACACGCCATGGAGGGGAATATAGCAATTATGCACACGACAGGCCTAGTTTTGCTGAAATACACAGCATGTCCTGAAAATTGTACATGCTGTGGTGGAATAAAAAAATTATAAAAACCAAAAGTGACCCCACTTTAGAACGTACACCCCCTAAGGAACATTTTAAGGGGTGTAATTCAAATTTTGAACAGACAGGTGTTTCATAAAATTAGTTCGCACATTATTGTGCATTACAAAGGCGAAAAATGCAAACTGAAAATTTTTCCGGCGTGCCATGTTAACGCACAATAAATCGTATGGAATGTTCGGTGCTTCAGGGAGTGGTGCAAATAAAAAAAAAAAGTATAAAAGAATGCTGCAACTAGTAATCCATAGACGTGTGGTACAATTTGAAACATTCTTTTATGCAGAGGCCGGGCTTGTCAGGGCAGGTTTCGCAATGATAAGTTGTATCTTTTCGGATTCCCCTTCTGTAGCAAACTCTGCATCTTTTTTGTGTCCTACCCTTTTTGCCGGTGGAGGGGATTTCGTTGGGGAAATGCTGACCGGGTACAATACGGGGGACGTCAGAACCAGAAGTGCTGGGGCCCTCACCCTGGTTCCCAAAAACAAGCGCCTTTATTACCTTCTCTTGGAAGGTAATAAACGTCCCTGCTTGCCGTACAACGGAAAAAGAACAAAAAGCGTTGTACTCGCCATTTGCACAATTGCACGGCCAGCTTTTTGTACCTCACTATGGTCTTTCGTGTGGCACTGTACGGCTTCAGCACCTGGTCCGATAGGTCTACCCTCCCATTACCCATTGTAATCCAGAATACAGTCGGGGTTTGTGGGCGACTGTACCCCTGGTAACCCATCGTACAGGGGCAGGGGTAGTGCTGGGGCCCTGAAGGTGGATAATACAAGGATGTCCCTCTTATCCTTGTATTTTACCAACAGCAGGTCACCACTGGATTGGGACCTGCTTTCGCCCCTTGGGAGCAATTGCGCCACAAAGGTTTTGGGGAGTCCCTTCTGGTTCTTGCGCACAGTGCCACAGGCTGCTGTACGCCTGCAGCCGAGGGACTTGAAAAGTGGAATGCTGGTGTAAAAGTTATCCACGTAGAGGTGGTAACCTTTATCCAGCAGTGGGTGCACCAAATCCCACACTATTTTTCCACTAATCTTTAGGGAAGGTGGGCATTCAGGGGGGCACAAGTTGGCTGTCCTTCCCTTCATAAACTCTGAAGCTGTAAGTGTACCCGGAGGTACTCTCACACAGCTTGTAAAGTTTAAAACCCCCTATCGTGCTCTTTTGCTGGGCAGGTACTGGCGAAATTTGAGCCTGCCCCTTGAAGTGTAGGAGGGACTCATCTACACAAATGCATTTCCAGGGTATAGACCGCTGAAAATTTGCCACTGAAGTGGGTAATAACAGGCCGAACTTTATATAAGCGGTCATAGGTGGGGTCGTCACGGGGTGGGCACAGGGAATTATCTGCGTAATGCAAGAATTTTCGGATTTGTTCAAAACGCTTCCGGGTCATTGACTGCCGGTAAAATGGAGTGCTATAAAATATGTCAGCACTCCAATATTGCCGGACCTCGGGCTTCTTCACTATGCCCATTGTGCAGAAGAAGGCCCCAAAAGGTCATCATCTCTGCAGCAAACTTCGGGGGTCCATGTGCAGAATGAGGACGTGGGGTTCAGGGCCAAAAACTGCTGGGCATAGAGGTTAGTCTGTGCCACCATGACACCTACCAGATCCTCAGAGAAAAAGACTTTAAAAAAATCTATTTCAGTGAGGCCTGTAGTGTCGATACGGACTCCAGGGGTGGCCACAAGTCATGGGATTTGTGGCTGGTAAATTTTTGGGGCGGGAGTCCATATGGGGTCACTACTTGTGGGGTCACCTCTTCTGACCCAAAGGGGGGGGTCTACGGGAGGGACCCTCATCAAGGGAGGAGGACTCGGATGATTCGGACATGACGAACCCAGTAAAACTCCTGTCCGAATCACTGAGAGACTCGTATCCTCGGCCAGGATAGCGTTTCGCCTCCTCCCCTGAGTAGCGTCTCAGGGAAGACTGGGACATTTTATTTTATTAGAAGGGCGGTAAAGTGTAGGTGCTTTAACAGTGTTTGTGTAGGGGGGGTGTGTTGTGCTTTAACTTGTGTTTTGGAATTTAACTTGTTTTACAAAAAAAAAAAAAATATTATAAAAAAAAAAAAAAGTAAATCAAAAAAAGGACTGTAAAAAAAAAAAACCTAAACCCCCAAAAATTTAAGGGACGTCAATAAAAAAATTATGAAGCGTCCGTTACTTGAAACAAATAAAAAAAATTAAGTTCAATTTTTAAATCCCTCCCCAAAAAAGAAAACTGTTCTGTGCAAAAAACTGAGCGTAAATCAGTGACGTGTGTCACTGATTAGTGCTCAGGAGCAGCAGAACAGCTAAAAAAAATTAACCCTGTACTAACAAAAAATAAACTTGGATGCTGATCAGTGATGTAAATCACTGGTCAGCACTCAGCAGTCACAGGGCGCACAGCTGCGGGGTCAAAGAAAAAAAAAATACCCCACTGCAAAAATAAAAATCAGACGCCGATTAGCGATGCGTCACTAATCAGCGCTGATGAGAGCAGTGGTTGCGCAGCTATTGGCGTAACCAGTTTGCTAAAAAAAAATGTAAAAAAATAACACCACTGGAAAAAAAAAAATCAGACGCTGATTAGCGATGCGTCACTAATCAGCGCTGATGAGAGCAGTGGTTGCGCAGCTATCAGCGTAACCAGTGTGCTAAAAAAAAAATGTAAAAAAATAACACCACTGGAAAAAAAAAAATCAGACGCTGATTAGCGATGCGTCACTAATCAGCGCTGATGAGAGCAGTGGTTGCGCAGCTATTGGCGTAACCAGTTTGCTAAAAAAAAATGTAAAAAAATAACACCACTGGAAAAAAAAAAATCAGACGCTGATTAGCGATGCGTCACTAATCAGCGCTGATGAGAGCAGTGGTTACGCAGCTATTGGCGTAACCAGTGCGCAAAAAAAATGTAAAAAAATAACACCACTGGAAAAAAAAAAAATCAGACGCTGATTAGCGATACGTCACTAATCAGCGCTGATGAGAGCTGTGGTTACGCAGCTATTGGCGTAACAAGTGCGCAAAAAAAGTAAAAAAAAAAAAAATGTAAAAAAAAAAAGGATGAAAAAAGGATTTAAAAAAAAAAAAAGGAAAAAAAAAGAGCCTGTACCCCGAAAAAAATGCTGATTAGTGAAAAATCACTAATCAGCAGTCAGTGGACAGGAAGCTGAAAGCTGTCTGTGCTTCACACAGCACAGACAGCTCATTCAGCCACTACACCACCAACGAGGAGGACGCACAGAGAAGCACAGGGGGAGCACAACGATCCACTGGATCACCAATGAAGAGCGATCTACTGGATTTTTTCAGCACTAGACCACCAGGGACAGGTACGAACAGCACGGGCACCGCTCTGCTTGCTCTTCCTGAAGAATGGCGGCGCAGGGCGGTGTCGGCTGTACAAAGGCAGCGCAATGGCTGCGATTGGCCGGTCGGCACTGACCGGCCAATCGCAGCCAAGGGGACGGTGGTACCACTACCACCGCCCCATTTTCTCACGGATGGTGATTGGTGCTGCCCTAAACAGCACCAATCACCATCGATCGCTATGCCCGCGGCCCCAAACGCGTCGGCCATATTTGAAAATGCCGCCATTGGCTGTTCTGATTTGAAAAAGCCAATGGCAGCGGATCGCGGTGCGGGGGGGCATCGCTGCGTTGCCGGGCGTGGGGGAAGACGGTCTGCTGTCAGAAACAGCAGCCATCTTCCCCGGTCTCCGCAACTTTTTTTTTCGGTAGCCGGGGATTGCCAGACGTATCCAACGCCAGGTGCGTGAACCCCCAAACAACCCGGACTTATGGATACGGCCAAGGTCGTGAAGGGGTAAAACAAATTATGGTCGACCTCAAATCGGATATCCAATCTCTGGTTTCCAGAACAGACCACGTAGAGAAACAAATGGCAGAATTCGCCACCTCACACAACTTACTTATTGACGCCAATGCGGAGTTGGAAGACGAAGAGCAGAGACTGTCAACAAAGATTCTCGACCTTGAAGACAGGTCTAGGAGAAATAATATCAGAATAAGGGGAGTCCCGGAATCAGTAAATAATGAAGCTCTCACGCCTTTTCTCATGGATCTTATGGCAATCATCCTCCATCTGGAAAATTAGGTCATAGAATACATCCCTCCCAACCGAAACATCTGCTGTTCCATCCCGAGAGAGAAAAGCCAGGTTCATTTTTTTTAAAAAAAAAGATGTTTTCCCTAAAGCTTAAAATCATCCTTATTTTTCCGGATAGTTTTTCAAACTTACCCTATTTCCAGCCCCTCCTGCGGGGCCCCATGTTGAAACGCAAAGAATTTGCGCCATTTATTAAAATTTTACGAGACCACAATATTAATTACCGCTGGGGATTCCCGGTAAAATTAATTGACATAGGAAAGCATTTTAGACATGTAGTTACCAATGAAACAAAAAAGCTTCTAAAATCTCTGAAACCCATTGAGACCCACTAACCACCACAAGGAGGGGGCCCGGTGAGACCGAAGTTTTTCCCCACCTGGTTAAAAATGACAATCTAAAAATCGTGAAAGACTGTAAACCCGACCCATTTCTGGCAGTCAGCAAGTCCACGGAGCCTTCTTGGTCTATGACCGGCAGTTTTTAGTTTGTTTCCCTTTTGTTTTGTCTTGGGGCCCCCACCTTCGGGGGTTGAGGCAACAGATTCCCCCCTTGTCTATTCCAATTCGTTGGGAAAAAACTTGCCTTTTTCCCTTGTTCCAATTTTCACATTATCCTTGTTCTCCCATTTCCTTTTGGTTTAAATTTTAAAAAGGGTTTCCTTTTGCCCAATGTTATGTACAATACTAAATCCTTTTAAAAAAGTTTTTAAATTTGAAACTGTTTTAAGGGCATTTTCCACTTAAGTTTTTTTCAGCTCCAAAAAGGGCCATTAATTTTCTATTGCTTAAGTGAACGTCTAAAACCCCACCTTTCAAGGGGGACCCCTACATGGAAAAAATTTTTTAAAAGTCCCTTCCCTGATGTAGTGTCTTGCAAGAAACAAAAATTAAAAAAAAACTGATTTATTTTGCCCAAAACCCAATAAAATTTTTTTCCACACTTTTTCCCATTCTTACTGGCTCAAAAAAAGGGGAGCCCTCTATCTTATTTTAAAAAAGATTCAATTGCCTTTTGTCTTATTTCAATCAATTTTAGACCCTAAGGGTCAATTTTATAAATCCCTACGGGGCATCTTAATAATGGTGGCATACACGTTATTTAACCTTTACCCCCTAATACACACCCAAATTTCCCCTTTTCTTTTCCCAAAAATTGGCCCTAAAAAATTTAAAAGGGGAAAAATGTTAAGGAAATTTTATAATGTTTTGGTGTTTAATATTATAATCGAAAAAACCAGGACAAATTTTTAGCAACAGTATCGGGAAAACCCCCCCGAAAAAAAAAAAAATTTGTTTTAAAGAAAAAAAAACCTTCATAAAAACCCCTTTGGCGTACTCCCCCAATGGATTTAGATTTTTATCTTTAGTCAGTTCACAAAATTCATGGCGATTAGATTATTTTTTAAAACAGAAAAGGGCCCTACGCGGTTTCGAAATTCCCCTTTAAAAGGGTGAAAGACATGGTAGACCATCCCTCGGTTTTTTTTAATGAAAAAAGATTTTATTTTATATCCCTTTTCCCTTTACTCCCGGGGCCCTTAAAAATTTCTGCTTAAATCCCCAAAGGGGTTATCACAGAGATTGAGACACTTTTAGAGAATATTTTGATTAATGTCTCATCTTAACATCGAAAGAATTTTTTGGGTTTTGGGGGCCCCCCAAAGCGTCCCATAGAGGTTTTTATTTAAAATAGCCAAGAGAAAAAAAAAAATTTTGAGATAATAAAATCAACGGGGTTTTAGATAGGAAAAAAAATTTTTAGTTTAGCCAATTCGGGGACAAATCCCTTAAAAACATTGGGGAAGAACTGGGGAAAAATTAAAAAACAGCTTGCAATTTTCCCCTTTGAACAATTTTGAGAAAAATTAAGCAGGCTGAAAATTGGAATTCTCCCTACGGGGTTTAGACCCAGTAAGATCCCTACAAAAAGGGGTTAAAAGCCCACACAGGAAAAAAACCTAGAATCCCCTTTCTTAACTCTCCATGGTTACATTCTAGTTACTATCATTGATATGATTATTTTGTATATATTATTAATCAGGAAAATGTTGATGGGGGGAACTTGTTTTGGTTACTTAAAAAATTTAGTAGTTGTGGAACTTGTTTACTGTAAAAGGATCTTTATAATTTGCTGTTGCCCTTACTTTCAATGTACTTTTTTATGAATTTTCCATTCAGGACATGAAAATTTTTTTTCCTTTCTTGTTTATTTTTTTCTTACCCCCCTGTTATCCCTTTTTTTCCAATGATGTTTCTCAATTATTTGATAAAAATTAATAAAATTTTTTTCGGGGAAAAAACAAGCAGTAAAATAAAAAAAAATTTACACTGTTTAAATTGGACGAAAAAAATTTTTCATGTCCAAAAAAAAATTTTTTTCCCACGCGTTTTTTCCCAAACCTCTTTATTTGAAGAGGCAATTTTTCCTCCTAAGTTCTGTTCTTTTAAAACGGGCCCTAAAGTATACATTTCCTCGTAAAAAAGCTTTAAAAAGCTTCCCACAAAAAACCCTTGAGTCTCCCCGACCCCCAAATTTAAATCAAAAAAAAATTTCCTTAATATGTTGCTCAACCCTACCCCAAAAATTAGGGGGGTTTTTTAATCTTTAATTCTTTGAGTCCCCCAAGGGCATTATTCCTCAAAGTAAAATTTTCCCAATTTCAGTGTAAGACTAATCGGGACGTGGCGCAACCATGTGATGTGCCCCACCTCAGCCAAATCCAGCATTCGAGAAAGGCTAACACATTCCCAAAAGAAAATAGTCTATTCCTAGAATGTGAATGTGTGGATTTGAAAAAAAGGTAAAACCTTATCCGATGGTGGATATGCGCCACATAATCGAATAGCGAACTGTCTTATCAATTGACGAAAAGCCCCTGGAGAGACAACGCTGAGCCTGAGAGAAAGATGCTGAGAAATTGTAGTTGATCAACAAATGTCTCAGAAAAGGAATATTAAAGTTCCCCACCTAAACGGTAAGTTTGGGGGGTAGACCGCATAAGTGAAGTAGAGCCTTTTTAAGGAAAGGTAACTGCCCAACGTTAGGTAGATACATATTACATAGAGTGATAGGTGAGCCATTCAGTACGCCTTTGAGGATCAAAAAATCGACCCCCAAGATCAGGCAGTACTGTATGAATCTGTATAGGGGCAGACTTTGAAAATAAGATAGCAACCCCGGCCTTCTTCCTATCCTGTTATTCACATACTGCAAAGATAAAAGTGTTTGACAAAATTAAAATTCTCCTTCTTATTAAAATGGTGTCCTCTTTGCAGAAAGATGATTTCTGCTGGGTCCCTTTTAAATGTCATAGAACTAAAAGCTTTCTTTTGGCGTTAGAATTTAGACTCTTTACATTAAATGATCGTATCTTAACCATTGGGATAGCTAACAGGAGAACAAGCTCTATAACCGGATTGCAAAGTAGAAGAATTGATATAACATACCATGCCCGGATAAGAGGAAAATCTGAGATGTTCAAACATATCTGTGAAAACAAGAGGGAAAGAGAAAAACAAGACGGGACACAACAACACAAACTTGTCATCAAGTAAATACCGAAATTATATAAGTCCCGGAGAGGCAAAGAGTAAACGATTATCCAAACTAGAAAACTAGGTAGCAAGTAAAAAAGAAATCTTCTTTAAATATCAGTACTGGACTCAAGGGGGCAGCAAAGTGCAACCGAAGTTAACAGAAAGAGGCCAATTTGAACTCGAGAGCAATCACTGAATTAAAACTATTAGTGCAAGAAACCTTGCATATTAAACATGGAAGAGGGGGCAATCCCTAACAGAGAATAATAAAGCTAAGGGGAGAAACAATAGACCAGGTAAATAGATCATAACATATCAATAGGTATGTAAACTTAACACAGTTTCCTGCAACCCAAAAGAAAGATCAGCAAACCAAAAATCAATTTAGCGTTCTAGTGCCAAAGAATTGACAACCAAAAAGCAAAAACCATAAGGAGCGTCATCAACCCCCCCCCATCCCATCTAGGAACCAAGTTCCTGTATAAGCCAGGTGTCGCAGGGGGGGCTGCGCTGGATCCTGAGGGTGACATGTTTATGTTTAGGTTGGACACGCTGCCAGTCTGGGGGGAGGGCCGGGGGAGGACTGTCAAGGTCCCAGTTAGACAGATCAGGAATGCCCAGGGTAGCACAAGATTCAGGGAGATCCATCAATTAATCCGGAGTACTGCAGAGCTTCCATTTTTGGTTACTAAAAGCAAAAGGGAACCCCCATCTGTATGCAAATATATACGATGCCTTTCAGTGATCTAATAGAGGCCTCAGGTGTCTTCTTTTTTCTGCAGGGTGACCCAAGAGAGGTCTGTGAACAGCTGGAGAGGACCCACCAGATATAACCTACTTTGCGCGTACAATTCTGGCCTTTGGCCATAATCTTATCCTCACTGGAAATCATGTACACAACAGATCACGTCCCTGGGGTGGAAAGGCTGGTCCCTTCCACATAAGTGCCTCGGTGACACGGTCCAATTTGATGTTATGAGTGGAAGGTTCTCCCAGCAATATCTGATATAAATTCTCATCGCTTGTGGCTTCCGGGAGGCCCCTAACTCTTATATTATTGCGTCTGCCTCTGTTATCAAGTCCCTTCCTATTCAAGACCTAACTGCGGGAATCATCGTGTTCATTTCAAAGAGTGTCCCACCCTGCCAGCTAGTTGACTATATCCTGTCCCTGACGCGCGATCTCGACCCTACAGGCTTTTATGACTCATCATCGGTTAATTTTTAAAGTCCTCCTAGTAGGGGGAGGATGAGAGATATGACTTCCAATCAGTGTACTGGAGGACAAGGTGTGCAAGTCAGCGCCCCTAGAATCGTCCATAGAAATAGAGAATGATGCCCAATAAGTCTAAGTTCATGTTCATCATAGGAGTGGACCGTCAACACTGCTCTTGTGGGGCAGACCCATTGCGTAGCATGAGGTGACAAAGTAGTAAGATTTTGTGACCCAGGAGGTATGTTGCAATTATTGGAAGCCGTATACATTCCAATAGTTGATGAACACAATAATCCAACAGAGATTTCAGGAGCAGGAGAGGATTCAGAAGTTAACTAACACAGAGCCTCTTTGTGTGTGTATGAATGGTTGATCTGGGAATGCAGGCTGTCCACTGACACAGGCCTCGCTTTATATCCCTGTAGCTGCTGGCGAAGGAGACCCTTCCATCACTACAATCACTGGTGTTGGGAATGGGAGTCACTCAGCGGGGTAGATTGGCACAGTAGCAGTAATGGGCCCCACAGGGGAAGTTTATTTTTTTATTATATTTAGTCAGATGCCTCTGTCAGTTCCCTGCTGTATAGACTGCCCTTTGCAGAACTCTGGCAAGGGGAGAGTAGAGGAAAGAAGAGGGGGGTCCCCCGCACTGTGCGCTGGTGCCGGCGCCTCTGTCGACTCCCCGCTGTGCAGGCTGCCTTCTGAAGGTCCCAGGCGAGGGTAGAATGGAGAGAATAGGGGGGACCCCTGCGTTATGCGCTCCTGGTGACGGGCAGGAGGTGATGCAGTCAGTCGGGGCTCATCAGAATTAGGGGCACAGTACCCGGGTAAGGCTGGTGCTGAGTACCTGACAGTCGGGTGACGGGATCTCCCGTAGAAGTTGCGCACTCAGCGGACCGGTGCGGCACAAGGCGCGGGGCTGGAGAGCGCCCAGAACAATCCGCCGGCAATGAGGATCCGGAGCCGCGTGGCCGATAATGGCGGCGCTTCCAGGAAGCTGTGTGGTCTCTGCGGAGTGTCTCCAGGCGCATGCAGACTGCACCGAACGGGGAAGCAGCGACTCACCCCCACAGCCTCTGAAACACACGGGTCCGCAGTCAGAGATAACTGCAAGTGCTGGGGTGCAGCAGGGACTGCAGTGGAAGGCCAGAAGCTCTCAGAAGGACTTGTGGGTTCAAGATGCGGCAGAACCGGAGACAGGTACTTCAGTAACGGACCAGAAGGGGCCCGCTGGATTCCAGGTGGTCTCCTGGTGGTAGATCCACGTGTTTTTCTCCCCCACGCCATGATGGACAGGGATTGCCCCGCTTTGTAGCTGTGATGCTAAGGAGCAGTAAGATCACACAGCCATCTTTCTCGGCTGCAAACCACGCCCCCCAAAGCATTTAGGAAGTTTATTAACCCATTAGGTGTTTCACAGGAATTAAAGCAAAGTAGAAGTGAAATTTCAAAATTTTTTTTTGCAGATTTTCAATTTTTATCCATTATTCACAAGAATATGGTAAATGTGATCAGGGCAATGCAACTTAATATTAATTCCCCAGATACTGCAGTTTGTGGCCCTAGTACGCTATTTGGCTCAACCACAAGCCCCAGAATGTAGGATCACCTACCGGACTCTGGGGTCTCATTTTCATTACGATTTTATTTAGGCGCTATTTCAGGTTTGCGGATGCCCTAAGGTGCTAAAACTTAATAAACGTCTCTAAAAAGACCCCATATTGGGAACTACACCCCTTACGGAATATATCCAGGGGTGCAGTGAGTATATTGACCCCACAGGTGTTTCACAAATTTTTTTAGCGTTAGGCTGGGAAAATGAAAAAAAATTTTTTTTCCAACAATCTGCAATTGTAGCTGAAAATGTTTAATTTTTACTAGGAATCCTGGAAAAAAAAAAGCACCTCACATTTTTTGACGAAATTTCTTCCAAGTTCGGCAATACCCTAAATGTGGGTATAAACTGCTGTTTGGGCGCATGACAGCGTGTATAAGGGAGGGAGCGCTATTTGGCTTTTGGAACATGGATTTTGGTGGGGCCATGTCGCATTTACAAAGCCCCAAAGTACCAGAACAGGTGAAACCTTCCATAAGTCGCCCCATATTTGTAATTCAACACCCCTCGAGGGATCTCCATCGGGGATGCAGTGTGCATTTTGAGCGCACAGGTGTTCCATAGTTTTTTTTTAGCATTGGGCCATGAAAATGGGGGGGGAAAAAAATGCAGTTCCGCCTTTGTTTTTTGGGCTTAAATTTTACAGTGTAAATGACTGGATAACTTTACGTGTCGGAACAATTGCAATGATATAAATTTTATGTTTTTTTTTTTAGATGTTTTACATTTACTTTTTACACCATAGAAATTGAAGTCTTTATAAAAAATTGCTTTTTATGTTGTCCTATTCCTGGACATAACTTTTTATTTATCTGTAATATACGGAGCCGATTATGGGCTTGTTTTTTGTGGGATGAGTTGATGTTTTTAATAGAACCAATATGATGCTTGACACTTTATATTAAGGTTTTTCGTAGCATTTTAAAACAAAATCAAGCATTCCTGGTAGTGTTTCTTATTTTTATATTTTAACAACAGCGGTCACTGTGCGGTATAAATGATATCCTAGCTTTTACTTCAGCTGGTCAATACATTACAGCGGATACAAATTTGGTGAAATTTTTTTATGTTTTACAGCTTTTACACAAAAAAAAACCCATTTATTCAAAAAGAAAACACTTTTTTAGCAATCACCTAGTCTGAGGCCATAAGTTTTTATTTTTTATTTTTCAGATTTATGGAGCTGTGTAGGGGCTTTTTTTTTTTGCGGGAATGAGTTGACGTTTTTATTTGTATCATTTTTGGGGGGGACAAGGCTTTATTTATGATCACTTTCCAAATCCGTTTTTTTGAAGGCAGGGTGAAGAAAATACTGCAATCCTAGTATATTTTTTTTTATTTTTATAGCACTCATCATGCAATATACTTGACAAAGTTTAGTTTTTTACTTTACCTGTGGGTTGAGACGATTAACGACGATACCTCAGTTTATATAGTTTTTTTTATGTGGAAGTACATTTTTTGTTAAAAAAAGTGTTTTTATTGTTTAAAACAATATTTATGTATCACTATCTTCTGACAGCCATAACTTTTTAAATTTTTCCATATACAGAGCTGTAAAAGGACTTTTTTTTTTTGTGGGATGAACTGACGTTTTTAATTGGCACCACTTTTGGTGTTATATGATTTTTTTGATCGCTTTTTTATTCCTTATAGTGCTGCGGGATAAACAAAAATCACAATTCTGTGAATGTTTTTTGGGAAGGTTTTTACAGCATTCACTGTACAGGTTAATTAACGTGACATCTTTATAGGGAGGGTTTTTATTTTATTTTTTGTGTTTGTGTTTTACTTTTTTTACACTTTTACTACTTTTCCCCAGAAGGGAATTGTATGAGCGATATTCAAATCGATCATGCAAGTGGAGACCTGCACACATGCATACTGCTGTGTACAGGTCTCCATGGTGACTAACAGTCACCAAGCCCACAATGCATTGCGGGTCAATGGCTGAATGTCACCGAAAACGACCCTGATGCGGTCACTCAACGTCCAGGCTGTCGGGTAAGGAGATCAGTAGCGGCGCAGAGCGCTGTTACTGCGTCGGTCGCAGGCAGCAGGAGTGAGCTCCTGCTGCCTGCAGCTTCGATGTCACGATCATGATAGGTCGCGACATCGAAGGCTTAAAGGGGTTTTGCCACGATGTAATTGTTGACTGGGATCCTCCAAAAATGAGTAATTAATCACTTTTTCTAAATATATGTGACTACACAATATTGCAGCCGAGAGAGCTACAGCCTTCCTTACCTGCCCCTTCGTTACTTAAAAAGCTTGCAATAGATAAGACCTGACAAGAGCTGCCTCGGCCAGACTTGGCAGAAGCACACTTCTTATCTGATGAAAGGGAGCTGAAGAAGCTTCAAGGCACCAGTGTAGAAAAATGTTGTGTTTTGTATACAGAATCCACTATTGTAATGTGATTAACTGAGTAGAACCCTTACAAGAGGCTGTGGGAGAAAGCTGTTGTCCGTTTGTATACAGAATCCACTAGTTGTATTTGATTAATTTGAGTGAACATTTCCACATGAACCCTTATGCATGGCTTCTTGTGCACTAAGTCTGTGTCTCTCTCTCTCAGCTCAGCATGGCTTTTTTACATTTGCTTCTTAGCAGATAAGGCAGGTCCTTGCAAAACCCCTTTAATCACCCGCGGCCAGAGTGAGCTCCAGCCGCGGGGGATGCGGCATGATGCCAGCGGTAATATACCGCTGGTTCCAAACTGCGATCTTGCTCCGCCTGTGAGCTCGCTAGATCGCCATGACGTACCCATGCATCAATTTGCAGGAACCCCTACCCGACCTTGACGTATGGGTACGTCAAATGTCGGTAAGTGGTTAACTAATTTTCAGGCCTTCGGCTTAAGGGGTTAATTGCCATATTCAGAGTCCGGATGAATTTTTCCTCTTGTATAGGATAAATGGCATCCGCCTCATAGGGGTTTTTGCTTTCCTCTCGATCAACATTGTAGGGTTATAGGTTGGACTCAATTGACCTGTGTATTTTTCCAACCTTATTTACAGTTACTAACAAAACATTCTTTTTTTGTCTTCAATGCTGAGAGATAAAGCCACACAGAGAGCACCTTATTCACTCAGAAATAGTAAAGTGACTATTCTATAGGATTTCAACAAGGTACCTAATACATAGTATACTTTTTTCTATAATTACAATCTTTACCTGACACTTCCGCCAATTGCAATGACCTTGCAACCAATGAGACAAGTTCTCATCTTGGAACTTACCCAAATTTCCAAGAGATGCTATTGATTCTCGTAAGGCCACAATTTCCACAAATGAGATATATAAGGTATTATCCTCTGGAAAATACCCAGGCCCAAATGGGCTGACTTACATGTACTATCAAGTATTTTGTGCACAGCTCACTACTTAGTTAACTTCCCTATTTAATTCTGTTTAGGTTTTCCATTCCTGCTTTTACAGAGTATTTGATACACTGGCATAATTTTGCCACGTTTTTCCCCTTCCCACCTACAAAAATTTAGAGTCCTGTAATTGTTATCACAGGTAAACTTCAACTCTGAGACAAATCACACTGTATGATTTTTAAATTATTTCCATTTTTTTGCATGAAATAAAGTATTTGATCGCCTACCAACCAGCAGGAATTCTGACTCTCACATACCTGTTAGTTTTTCCTTTAAGAAGCCCTCCTCCTCTGCACTCACTACCTGTATTAATTGCACCTGTTTGAACTCGTTACCTGTATAAAAGACACCTGTTCACACACAAATCAATCACACGCCAATCTCTCATCATGGCCAAGACCAAAGACGTGTTTAAGGACACCAAGGACAAAATTGTAGACCTGCACAAGGCTGGGATTGGCTACAGGACAATAGGCAAGCAGCTTGGTAAAAAGGCAACAACTGTTGGCGCAATTATTAGAAAATGGAAGAAACACAAGAGGACTGTCAATCTTCCTCAGTCTGGGGCTCCATGCAAGATTTCACCTTGTGGGAAAGGATGATTCTGAGAAAGGTCAGGACCTGGTCAATGACCTGAATAGAGCTGGGACCACCATATCAAAGATTACTGTTCGTAACACACTACAAATGGGTTAAAATCCTGCGGGACGTGCAAGGGGCCCACACTCGCACCAGCACAGGTCCAGGCCCGTTTGAAGCTTGCCAATGACCATCTGGATGATCCAAAGGAGGCATGGGAGAGGCTTGTGGTCAAATGAGACCAAAATAGAACTTTTTGGTAACAACTTCACTCACCGTATTTGGAGGAAGAAGGAGGAGTACAACTCCAAGAACACTGTTCCAACTGTGAAGCATGGGGGTGGAAACATCATACTTTGGGGGTACTTTTCTGCAAAGGAGACAGGATGTCTGCACCATAGGGAAGGGAGTATGGATGGGGCCATGTGTCGTAAGATTTTGGTCAACAACCTCCTTCCCTTAGTAAGATTATTGAAGATGGGTCGTGGCTGGGTCTTCCAGCATGACAATGAACTGAAACACACAGAAAGGGCAACTAAAGAAGTGGCTTCGTATAAAGCATTTTGAGGTCCTGGAGCAGCCTAGCCAGTCTCCAAACCTAAACCCAATCAAAAAATCTTCAGAGGGAGCTGAAACTCAATGTAGCCCAGCGACAGGTCCCGAAACCTGAAAGATCTGGAGAAGAGTGGGAAAAAATTCCTGCTGCAGTGTGTGCAAACTTGGTCAAGAACTATAGGAAACGTCTGACCTCTGTAACTGCAAACAAATGTTTCTGTACCAAATAGGGGAACATCTCTTCTTGAGGCAAGGAAAGCACCAAATGGTGTGTCGAGTTTGAATTGCCTTTTTGCCCTCTACTAAGCATATGCATATCACAAGGCGCACAGCATATTATAGAGGGCGCTTGAGCTTCTCAGCTCCTTTCCCATAATGCCTTGTGATATGCAGATGCTTAGTAGAGGGCAAAAAGGCAATTCAAACTCTACACACCATCATTGCCTCAAGGAGAGATGTTCCCCTTTCTGAGCCACTCATTGCCTCCCACACAGCCAGCAAGTATCGCTCTGCTCTGCACTGATGAGGGACAAAAATCCCGAAACAGCTGTTTGGAGATGGGAGATACTGGCTTGGCTAAATATCCCTTTTGCTTTCTCAAGACCCAGTGGATCAAAAGCGAATTGAGGATTTGTTACATCCAACAGAGGGCGCTTGAGCTACTCAGCTCCTTTCCCATAATGCCTTGTGTACCAAATATTAAGAGATGTTTTCAAATACTAATTTCATGCAATTAAATGTAAATTAGTTATTTAAAAATCATAACTATGATTTTCTGGATTTTTTTTAGATTCTGTCTCTAATGCCTGAAGTGTTCCTATGATAAAAAAATGTCGGATCTCTCCATTCGTTGTAGGTGGGAAAACTTGCAAAATTGCGAGTGTATCAAATACTTATTTTCCCCACTGTTTGTCTCATTCCTACCTGACCCTTATTCCAGAACCAATTAAGGATCCAGGTGACTGCGCTGAATGTAGGCCTATAGCACTCTTAAATGCAGATTTAACATTTTTTTCAACAAAATCGTGGCTATTTTACTCTTTGCTCCCTTAATTCATGAAGATCAGGTGGGCTTTGTGCCGTCGTAGTAAGGAGGAGATAATACCGCGAGAACACTAGACATAATAGAGGTGGGTAATACAGAGAATATTCCTCTTTTCTTACTTAGCCCGGACACTGAAAATGTATGTGACCATCCCATCTAGATGTTTATGTTTGAAATCTTGCAATATTTTGAGTTTTCAGGTCCATTAACTCAGGACCATTTGTACCCATGTCCAAATGCAACTATCTCCCTCCATAACAATTTTTTCTTCTTCCATGGTGATCAATAATGGCACAAGTCAAGGACGTTTCCTCTCACCTCTTTTGTTTATAATATGCATTGAAAACTTGGCTGTTGCAATTCAAAAGAATCCTAACATTAACCCCTTAGGGTATGTTCACATGGCTTAAATTACCATGTATTTCGGCGCGCATTTCGCTTTATACACGGTGAAATGCACGCCGCAATTACGGTAATTCATAGATTGGATTCATATAGATTACGCGTCGTCCCCCCTGCGTGCACAATACGTTCGTATTGTACGCCCAGGGGGAGAATTGACATGTCAATTGTTAGCAGAGACTACGGCACCCGGCCGCCCCTCCTCTCCCCGTGCTTTAGAATTACGCGCTTGGTTCTAAAACACACGGCGTATTGCGGCGTGTACTATACGTGCTGCAATAAGCCGTGTGAACATACCCTTAAGGTTGCAGCCATTTTCAGATTTGTTTTATTGTGTCTGCCTTCCAAGAGCCATAGCTATATGAGGGCTTGTTTTTTGTGGGATATAATATACTTTTGAATGGTACCACTGACCATAATATATCCTGTACTGGGAAATCTCAAAAATATTATGTGCGTGGAGCAAAATGAAAAAACGCAAATGCTCCATTTTTGTGGGGCTTAATTTTTATGGTGTCCACTCCATTAAAAATTATTTATCTGTATTCTATAGATCAATAAATTTCTGGTAATAACCAAAGTTGTAGAGGTTTTTTAATGTTTTCATACTTAACCCCTTAAGCCGAACGCTGGAAAAGTAGTTAATAACCAGAACATTTTTTTAGTTTTTGTCTCCTTGCGTTTCAACAATTGTAACTTTTTTATTTTTTCAATGATGCAGTTATATGAGGCCTCGTTTTATTCGAGACGAGTCGTACTTTATGGGGGAATACTTTAAATTCACTTATAAATAATTGCTGAATTTTTTTTCAATTTATTAAAAAAAATGTTTTATTTTTTTTACACCGTTCACACTTAATAACTTGTTAGATTAATTCTACAGGTTATTACGGTTGTATGGATACCTAATAGGTGTAGGGTTTTTTTTGTGTGTGATGTATGCACAATTTTTTATTAAATGTTTATTTTTATTTATTTTATTTTTTTACACTTATGTTTTTTACTTTTTTTTAATCTCATGAAGGGAGAACTGTTACTTTTTTTTTTTTTTTTTACACTTAGTAATGTATTAGCATATATGAATATGCTAATACATTGTAATCTGTGTTAGTCTGCCCTGATCGCTGGCTTCTTACACAGACAGCCCTGGGGCTACTCTAGGTCCCCAGGGCTGACTGTGCAGCCGTTCCCCGGGCTCTGTTGGGTCACCGGGTGTCCCGATCACCTGACAGAGCAGGGAAACCCTTTGAGTGCGCTGCGGTCATGAACTGCGGCAATCAAAGGGTTAAAGCACTGGGGAGCTACAGCGATGCAAAAAGACGTCGCTGCAGATGAACAACCTGCACCAGCCGACGTCAAAAGATGGTGGGCGGTCGTTAAGGAGTTAAAGGGAATGTGTCATCAAAAATTGCTTTAAATATTTTTTTTAAAAAATTGCAGTCTTCACTTGCAAGAATGCCTAGAAAACTCTCCTATAGAAGTCAATGGGACTGAGTCAGTTTGTTTTGGATTAAGCTCTCTTTACGTCCATCTTTGAAATGTGCCTTCCTGTAAATGGAGTCATAACATGTTGATTATTCTCACATATCTTAACAGCAACCTGATGACTTATAGCCACATTTTGGAAACCTAGGTCTTCGCCCCTTCTCTAGGGATTTATGTTCCCACACAAAATAAATTCATACTATGAATGTCACGGTCCGTGCCACGTTCCTGTCCTTACAGTGCGGCCTCTGCGGCGAACCGCTGTCGTACCTATGTTCCTGTCGCAGATCTGTTTCCTGGTGCAGTGCCGCTGTGAGCGCTCCTGTAGCCTCTGTTTACTCACCTGTGATTGCTGCTCCTCCATCTTTGGCTGCTGCCCTGATTCCTGTCTCTATAGAGGGCGGCGGCCACATCTTCCCTTCCTTTATTCCCACAGTGTGCAGCGGGGTTGGGCTTCCCCTGCCAATCCCCTTCCACCTGTGGGTTTATAAGCCTGCTTCTCCTCACACTCCCTGCCTGATCCTTGTTGTGTCATGTTGTTGTTTTTGTTGTTCTCTTGGTGTAGTCTGTTGCTGTGTTTTCTGATCTGGTTTGTTAGCAGTCCGGTGTGCCCATGTGGTCTCTTTGTGTCTCTGTCTGTGTCTTTGTGAGTTTCCTTGCCTTGTTCTCTGCCCGTGTTCCTGCCCTGGTCATGCCTTGGTTTCTTGCCTGAGTTTAGCTTACGTCTCTGCTTATGTTCTTGGTGTCTTCAGTCTGTCTATTTATTGTTCGCTTTACCTTTTGCTTATCCTCCTGTTTGGCATCTGTTTTGTCCTGTCTTTGTTTGTACCTGCACATATCCATATCTAGTCTGCTTTGTCTCCATTTCCATTCTGTTGGTGCCTAGCTTTGGCACTTCTGGCCTGTCTGGTCAGCTGCCACTGCTGGGGACTGCTCTGAGGTAGCACCTGGTGGCTGTTGGGGTCAGCCAACCTTACCATCAAAGGCTCTGTGAAGATACCCATGCCCGATGGCCACTTGGTTACGCCCCCTCGGAGCAAGCCCGGCAGTGGTCCAGTGGGTCCACAACCCACTTTACCCGCTCACCCGTTACAATGAAATATCTCACAGCCCTTCTTAATAATATAAGATTGTTTTAATTTTATTGGGAACATCTGGGATGCCTTTTCAATTGAACAAATATCCTGCTACTTTCTTGACTGAAGTGGTTTAGTATTCTAGGATGAGGTTGTTCTTTCCCCTCCCCAATTACGTTTCTTTGTCTTATTAGTCTCGCTTTTTTGTTTTGCAGTTTCTCTCCTGCTGAAGGTGGTTTGTTGTGTTTTCTGTCTTCTTTACTTTGATAATGATAGCTATTTTATCTTTCACATGATGGCCTGTCACATTGTACATATTACTTACCAACTTCTATTTGTATTGTTGTACCATTCTTTATTGTATTTCAATAAAAAATAAAGTTTGAAAAAAGTATGTCCAGCAAGGCAGTTCTGGGGACATTTTAAAAGACCGTTGGGTAACGCAGGGGGTGTCAATAGTAACCATGCACCTAAAGGGATAAAAAGCTCAGATCTCAGGTTTCTCCAATCCCAGTCATTAGAGCAGGGTCCTGGCTGTCATCAGACCCCCTAAATCCCCACCTCACTTGACACAAGACATCCATGCAAGCTTATTTCTGCCCCACCGGTAAGACTGTAATCCTTAAGGGGTTAAAACTGAACGGTTTCCTATGAAAACACTTGTCTACACTGACTCCACTACCTATGAAACCTATGTAATCAAAATGAACCTGTCATTTTAAACCTGCTCTTCCATCTGCTGGTAAAATGTTATACAGAAGAGGGAACATAGTAGATTTCTCAATGGGAGAAGTATAACAAAAATTAATAGAAATCCCTGCTTGCTATAGGTGTCTAAGTGACCAGGCGTTTTGTGACCTACTGAATTTTAGCCTTCCTTGTATGAAACAGCTGTCAATCACTAAGCAGGACCAACTTAGCATAAAATATAGAGTTTAGTAAGAACAGTACAGATAGCCTGTTCTCTTTAAATACATTTAAAAAGTATAAAAAGGTTGCCTAGCTGACCCTAAACTAAAACATAAAGCGGTTTTCTCACCATGATGTTTCCCCGAGTTTTAGCAGTTTTGTACTTACTCTGTCTTCTCAGGCTGTGGGGTGGTTTTACAGCACTGATAAGAATATTCAACCTTGCTATTCAAGAACTTTTACTCTTACAGTGCAGAAGAAAAGAGTACAGATAAAGCCATGCTTTTCAGTCCTCACAGCACGTGTCTTATGTTTAATGAAGCCAATCTTGTTAGATATTATTAGTTTACTTCATTATCAGTCCACCAGTGGGATGACATCGCTCCCTGCTCTCAGCTAATTAGATAACATGCATCCTTGTAGTATGCAGGTAACCATAGAAACCTGAGTGCATTTCAGAGCACATAAAAATGCTCTTATCTCATGACTAAAGTAAAATCTATTTAGAAAAAGTCTTTAACTGTCCCTTTATGTTGCAAGTTAATTGTAGTGAGAAAACCCCTTTAACAAAAAGCATAAAAACTACTATCCATACACATACTACTTTATTTCTATTATGACCTTCATGTATTGTGTTATGGTTTCAACCTAATATATATATAATATATAACTAATATATAACTTCAACCCCGAATGGGGATGAGCTGTCATACTAAACACAGTCCCTGAAGAAGTACGGTGTTATTTCTAACAGAATAGCAGACCCTTTCTTGATAACCTTAAATATCCCTTTAACTCATGTCAAAGCCTGAAGACCTTGTAAAATTGCCTTGTAAAGAACAGAGAGCTGATTTGCATTTTCTTGGAGAACCACTGTGAAGGTTTAAAATTACATTTCAAATATTTTTTCAGCTAAGTATTATTGAGTTCACAAATTTCTTGCATATTTCTTTCACCACCACCAAGTGTCTTCAGCCTTAAAAAGTTAGGTTTCCTTTCTGGGAATACAACACATAGAACAGACGTTGAGGATGAATTGAAGATTTCAGAGCTTCACTTAATGAACAAGACATAGAAGGCCATGGCAAAACAGGACAAAGAAACCGGTAAGTGCAGGCGAGAACCAATCACTGCAGTTAGAAAAGAAGTAAAATAAATATGTATTAAAATATTATATTTATCATGTGGGCAATAATTACATTTTAACATGTATAAAAAGGAGTTTCTCCAGTGTCTAATAACCAAAGAGAGGATACACAGACTTCTTTATCCAATGCTTATTAATGATGTTGCCAAGTTTAAAAAACAATACTGTTCAAACAATATTTTTTCATAATAAATATTGCTGAAGAACCAATTTAAAAGGAATACACATTTATGTTTTTAATAATTACAACTCAATGAAAAATTTTCTAAATGTAAGTTTAACCTCTGTTGTAGGTAAATTGAATGATTTTTTTTCAAAGAGATGGAGACTGGACTGGAGTATCTGTCAAATTAATCTCATCAGCTTCTATGAGGAGGTTAGTTCTAGACTAGGCATTGGAGGTGAGGCATAGGGTGTCCTATATCTAGATTTTTCTAAAGCATTTGATACTGTACCACATAAAAGCTTGCTAAATAAAATGAGAATGCTTAGACTGGAGGAAAATGCTTGCAAGTGGGTAAGTAACTGGCTCAGTGATAGAAAGCCAAGGGTGGTGATTAACCCCCTACTGCTGCAGCCAGATTTGACCTTTCTGACAGAGCCCCATTTTTAAAATCTGACATGTGACACTTTATGTGAGAATAACTTTTTGACACTTAACTATACATGCAATTCAGAGGTAATTTTCACGTGACACATTGCGCTTTAAGTTAGTAAGAAATTTTGGTCTATACAATCCTTATTTGTGAAAAATATCAAAGTACTGAAAATTTGCCATTTTCAAACTTCAAGAATGTCTGTGTGTAAGACAGTTATTCCACGCAAAATAGATTATAACTAGCATGTACAATATCTCTACTTTAGGTTGGCTTCATTTTTTAAATGTCGCTATTTTTTGACAACATTAGGGGGCTTAGAAATTTAGCAATAATTTTTCACATTTTTAAGAAAATTTGCAACATAGATTTTTTTTTTTTAGGGACCGAGCCAGTTCTGATGGGCCTGTATGTTAGGTACTCCCATAAATTACTCCATCCAAGAAACTACACTTCAAATATCTAAAACAGTGTTTAAGAAGTTTGTTAACCCATTAGGTATTTCACAGACATTAAAGCAAATTGGAGATGAAATTTCAAAATTTCACTTTTTTGCAGATTTAAAATTTTTATCCATTATTGGCTCGAACACGGTAGATGTGACCAGGGATATGCAACTGCACATCTATTCTCCAACTCTGCCGTTTTTTTTTAACCAATAAATTTTTATTGAAAATTTTTCAGAATAAAATCAATGTAACATAGCTTACAATTTGATTATTCATATAATTGTATAACAAGTACATTAATACATAAGTAGCATACGTTAGTTTGAACAGGCAAATGATAGACACTGGATTGTAAAACAACCATTGTATAACAAACAGTGTGCTTAGATTACATTCAAGAATAAATTGTTGGAAAAGCTATAGAATCTTGTTGTTTGCGTTGTATGAGAGGCATATCCAGGTGGATCTGGAAGCGATATCTGAGTATGCATGAGCTAATGAGTTAGAAACTGGTTAACATATAGCTTATAAATTACAGCTAAGCTCTATTATAGGGTTATACCGGATGGAAGCCGGTCTTAACCCTCGAGAAGAATCTTTATAATACAGTTAAGAAGTTTATTCCAGTTCAAACAGGATTAAGACGAATTATTGTACTCAACTCATATGAACTTGGGGGAAGGCAGGAAAGGAGGGGGGGGGGGTTACTGGTCACATCGGCAAGGCCATTTCCATTGTGGTTTATATGAAAACATCATATTTGAGAGAACTTATGTCTTCCATCCATTCTGATCAGTGCAGAAAAAAATTTTGAGGCTTTTCCTTCCCTAAAAGCCAATATTTTTTCATACATGCAGTTTGTGGAAACAATATCTGTGACCTCATCCACTGAGGGGGGGAGTATAGCTTTCCAATTTCTAGTAACGGCTAGCTTAGCTACTAAGAGGATATGACATACTAATTTTCTATTTATTAGAGGAACCGTGTCAATGCCAATCAGGAAGAGGGCGAATTCTGGGGAGTGAGGGCATTGTATTTGGGCATACTTAGAGGACAACGTTATGATATTACTCCAGAATTGCATCAACATGGGGCAACTCCAAAATATATGAGTAAGAGATCCTTGTAGGCCACATCCTCTCCAACAGTTTGCTGAATGTAGTGGGTATATAATTGATAAGCGGAGCGGGGTGTAATACCATCTAGTTAGGAGTTTTTGGTATTGTTCCTTAAAGCTAGTGGAGGCAGAGGATTTGTGTGCCCAATATAACGCTGTTGCCCATTGAGATTCCGAGAATGAGATGCCCAACTCTCGTTCCCATTTGACAATGTTGTCTGTCTTGACAAACTCAAGGTTGTTAGTAATTATGTTGTACAGAATTCTGGAGCTTTTTTGAGGTTTAGAGATTTTGCGGTCAAGAATGGCTAAGATTGGCGTGAGGATTCTGACATTCCGGATAGGGTTTCGTCTTAGAAAATGGACAATTTGGTGGTATTGGAAAACATATTTAGATGGGAGGTTGTATTTGGCTTGAAGGGAGGAAAAAGAGAGGAGTGTATCATTTGTAAACAGATCCTGGATTTGTGTTATACCCTGTTCTTCCCAGCAGTTGAGGGAAATGTGAGGCAAAGGAGTATTCAGCGCCCGAATCGGGATAGGTAGAGTACTAGAGGCTACTAGCGTGTGTGAATCGGGGTTCAGCATGTTCCAATATTTTAATGATGTCCTGATTGGCATAGAATGGGATTCGTCCATTGCTGTCACTGAATATGGATTTATTAATCTAGTTTTTAAAGAGACGGAGTTCAGCATATCTGTTTCCATGGCAACCCATATTTTATCGCTTGAGGCATTCCACCAATGTTGAATTTGGTCGATGGTGACCGCTATATGATAAGCTTTCAATGAGGGGAGGCCCAGACCCCCGAACTTTTCATTTTTATACATAATACATGCCTTAACACGGGGACGTTTTGATTGCCATATATAGTTGTTCATTTGGGCTTAAAACATGGAAAATATGGAGTTTGAAATGTGAATGGGTAGAGTTCTCAGGAAGTAGAGAATTTTAGGAAGAATGAGCATTTTATAGAGAAAGATACGACCCAGCCATGTGTTGTCTATTTTGGAGATTTTATTTAATTCTTTTTGCAAATTACCATGTAAGGGGATAAAGTTTGACTTTAATAAGTCTGAAATTCTTTTAGTGAGTGCGATCCCTAAATAGGGGATGGAATGTGTTTGCCATTGGAATGGAAAGGAATTTTTAAGTTTAGAAGCCTCTGAAGTTTTTATATTGAAGTCCAAAACCATAGATTTGGATGAGTTAACCTTGTAATAAGAAAGTTTACTGAATGTGTCAAGGATTTTAACAAGTGAGGGTAGAGATTTGGTAGGGTTCGACAAAGATAACATCACGTCGTCAGCAAAGAGAGAGATGACGTGGGAATGCTTTGCTATCTGAATTCCAGAGAAAGCCGGGTCAGCGCGGATGGATTCTGCCAGAGGTTCCATGATGAGGACAAATAGTAGGGGGGAGAGAGGGCAGCCTTGTCTCGTGCCATTAGTTATTTGAAAAGGTTTAGAGAGTAAGCCATTGGATAATACATGGGCCGAAGGTGTGGAATAGAGGGATCGTATTGCTTGTAAAATAGGTCCCGAAAACCCAAAGTTTTCCAATACTTTAAAGGCAAAGGTCCAGTGGATTCTGTCGAAGGCCTTCTCTGCGTCTAGTGAAAGGAGCAGAGAAGGCAATTTTTGGGTTTCAATGTGGTGTATGATGTTTAACAGACGTCTAGTTGCGTCCGGGGCCTGTCTACCTTTAGTGAATCCCACCTGATCGGCCTTTATCAGCGACGGCAAGATGTCCACCAGTCGATTTGCGATCATTTTAGCATAGATTTTTGTATCTGAATTCAGTAAAGAGATTGGTCGAAAATTAGCAGGAGTATCAGAGGTTTTCCCAGGTTTGGGGATTGTGACTATAGTCACTTGCAGCATTTCTGTTGGTAAGGTACCCTCCGCCATCGCCGAGTTGCAGAGTTCGACCAGGTGGGGCCCAAGAACTGAAGAGAAAGCTTGAAGAGTGTAGATAGTACTGGTGATCTCTTCTAGAGAGAAAGGTATATTGATTTTGTCTAAAATATCTTGGGGTACAGAAGGAAGGTGGAGGGGAGATAAGAAAGAATGGATTGCGTGAGGAGATGGGGTTTGGGTAGTAGGATCATCTTTTAGATTATATAATTTGGTGTAGAAGTCACTAAAGGCGTCAGCTATGGCTTGTGGATTTGTTATTTTATGAGACCCATCATTAGACATCAGGTATGGTATGGCCGATTTGTGGCTTATTGAGGCGACTCTATTAGCCATTAGTTTAGATGGTTTGTTCATAGATTTGTAATAGTTTAATTTTATGTTTTTGGTGTGATTGTCAAAGTTCTCTAAGAGGTGTTCTCTCATAGCTTGCCTAGCTTTATAAAGTTCAAGGTGATTTGACAAGGACGGAGTTTGTTTTTGTTTATTTTCTAAAATGGATAGGGTACTAACTAGTTCATCCCACTTTTTAAGTCTATGTTTTTTGATTTTAGAGGACAATTGTATTAATATACCCCTTATGTAGGCTTTAGTCTTTCCACAAAAAATTAGTTGGTGCTTTTTTTTTTTGGGTTTAAGTCGAAGTACGTGTCAGATCTTAAACATATTTTTTGTGAGTGGGGATACCTAGGGTGTAAATCTAGCTCGTTGTGGACCAGTGGGTTTTTTTAAAAACAAAATATCACTTGTAGTGTATACTTTTTCCTGCCATTAAAACTTTAAAGGGGATTTTAAACCCCCCAACTTCTTGAGACCAGCTTTAACTCCTTTGATCGGTTTGACGCTAAAGTGTAGGGGCAAACCTTGTTACTGCAACTGGTCAAAAATGAAAAACCCCATGGTTGGGATACCGAGTACCGGGGGAAAGGAAAGGGAAAGGTTAGGGAAAACCAATAAAAATAACTGGTAAAAAACAAAGTAGGCAAAAAAATCCCCAAAAACCCCGGGGGCGGAAATTTTGCCTAAAAGAGACTTAACATTTCAGCCCTTGCGGGGTTCAATTTTAAGATAAGACATGAATATGAATATTTACTTAATACAGTGGACCACTCCGGGTATTTTGAGACAGAAAAGCCCGGGGGTAGGGGGGCATCGCTTCGGGCACGAGGTTCCAGTAAAAGTAGCTCTTTTCCATTTTCGGGGGAAGAAAAGATGTTGTTCTTCATCTCTCGATTACATTTTGTTGGAACCCCCACTATTGATTTGTTTTTTCGAAGCACTGCGTTACGGTCAATCCTTCTAGCTTTTAAGGGAAATTTGGCAATAATCTGCGAAATTGAAGAAGAGTAGGGCCGGGGAAGCTGGTCTCCTTGTTTTGCCTTGGGAATGCGGTCTTTAACAGGGTAAAAGTGAAATTCGGGCCAATACATCCGGGTAGGGCTCATCAAATTTTCTGGGCCTGGAACTGGGCCTATCAAAAATTTTTCGTGTTTCAGCATTGGGGAGAATCTTTGATAGTTTTGGGGGTAATTTGTAATTCTAAATTTGAGATCGTGCAGAATCCCCCAACTCAGTTTGTTTCTTCGCTTCTATTTTCAAGTCCAAGTTTTACTTTGATTTACTTACCTCTCTATTTTATTTAACATCTACTACTCATTTGAGCCGAAAATTCCTCCATTTTCGATTCCACAGTTGACTCTTTCTCCCCCCTCCGGGTCACTTTTCAGAGCTGAAATGAAAATTTTAGTTTAAATTCGAGGGATTGGGGAAACAGCATCATTCTTTCAACAAGGGGGGGACATGTTTGGTCTTAATTTGGAATAGTCCAATAATCTGGGGTTTCGACCCCCTAGCCGGATTGATATTGAGACCTCCGCTTCTAATCACCTTTTGCTCTTTTTTTTGGCAGGGCTTTTGTTAGGTGATCTTTGTGGAGTATAGGCTTTGGCCAAACTCCCATACAGGAAGATATTTTTTGAATTTGTGTTTTTTCTTTTTGGGTGGGGAATCCTTTCTAGTTAGTGACTGGACGGGGAGAATTCACTTGCGTGATTGGAAGACGCAAGGGGAATTCCCGGTAATTGATCTTTATTGGCAAAATTTTTGGGAAGAGTGTCGGGTTAGACCCCTTTTTTCTCCAAACCCCTCCCTATATTTTTTGGGGTGAAAAAAAATTTTAGTTGGGGATTGACCTCTGTCTTTTGTCTTTAGGGGACCCATTGAACGATGCCTCTTAATAATAATAATTATAGAAAGGGGAAAGGGGAACTTTGGGGGAACCAATTTTAAAGGGATTTTTCCACTTTTGCTCTTTTATCTAACATTGGTGTTCTGAACCCGGGGATGAAAAGAAAAATTTAAAAAACTAATGCCAAAAAGGTAGGCCTATACTATATCATGGGCCTGGAAATCCATGTATAGCTGAGGATGATAAGAATAGGAGCCAAGAATCTCTCCGTCCTGTAGCCCAGGGGTCCCCAACCCCGCCGCGGACCGCACCGGGCCTTACGCATGCCCTCCGGCCCGCGCCCTACACCCGTCCGGCCGCTCGCTTTCTTTTGCCGGTGGGCCCCATTTCTGGCGCACTGGTAATCCGCCCCACAGATCCCCTCACACAGCGGCGGCGCATTAAAAGAAAACAGGACATGCATTAACCGCCCCTTTTAAGGGGTAGGTGCCCGCTCACTGACACGAACCTGCCAACGCCAGGGGGGGTATGCCAGTGACTCCAACCCCCCCCCGCTCATCCTTGGTCGCTGCAGGGGGAGGGCTCGGCGAGGATTCGGGGAAATGATACTTTTTATTTCTTTTATTATTTATTTTTTTATTCCCTGGGGCCTTTGGACACAAAGAGTATACACTGGGGCAGTTATACACTACACTGGGGCACATTTTCACTACTCTGGGGGGGACTAGAAACATTACCTGGGGCAGCTATTTTCATTACTACGGGGGGCACTAGTATCACACACTGGGGAAGCTATTTTCACTACTACGGGGGGGAGCTATGTATCCTACACGGGGCAGCTATTATAAATACGGGGGCAGCTATTATCACTACTACGGGCACTATCTATCACTACTATGGGGGGAGCATTTCAAACACTGGGGAGCTATGTATCACACTACTGGGGCACTATGTATCACTACACTGGGCAATAGTACACTACACGGGGGGAGCTATGTATCACTACACGGGGGCAGCTATTATCACAACAACTGGGGCAGCATTATCAAAACTACGGGGGGGAAACTATTTTCCTCAAATGGGGGCGCATGATCACTACTACTGGGGGGACTATCTATCCTACACGGGGGGCACTTTATCACTACACTGGGGGGGACTACATCACTACTACTGGGGCACTACTGTCACTACACTGGGGGGGAGCTTCTGTCACTAACTGGGGCGCTTCACACTCTGGGGCAGCTAGTGTCATTACTACTGGGGGGCGCTAGTAACACTACTACGGGGGGGAACTATTATACACTACTGGGACAGCTATGTATCACTTTATGGGGGGCAGCTATTACACACTACGGGGAACTATCTATTATACCTGGGGCAGCAGTATCACACTACTGGGAACTTTATCATTATACGGGGGGAGCTTATCAAACTACCGGGGAGCTATTGTAACACCGGGCACTATTGTTATTACTACCGGGGACTATGGTTATTACACCGGGGAGCTAGTACATTCACCCGGGAGCTATGGTTTTGTTTCACCCGGGGGACTATTGTCATTACTACCGGGCACATTTCGTTTCACCGGGGGACTATGTCGTTACTACCGGGGCGGCTAGTTCATTACTACGGGCACTATGTCTCATTACACGGGGCAGCTTGGTCATTACTACCGGGGGAGCTACATTTCACTACTGGGGGAGCTAGCTATTATCACTACGGGGGGCATCTTTATCACTATCACACTGGGGGAGCTATTATTCTATCACTACTGGGGCAGCTAGCTATTATCACTGCACTACTGGGGAGCACTATATATCACTATCACTACACGCTATTATCACAACACTACTGACACACTAAACACTGTCATACTGGGGGACAGCTATGTATCACTACACTATAGGGGACACTATCACCACACTACGACAGCTACTATCATATCACTTCTTAGGCACAGTATTATTACCCTACGGGCAGCTATTTTATTATCACTACTGGGCAGCTATCTATGTATATTATCACTACTGGGGCAGCTAGCTATGTATCACTATCACTACTGGGGCAGCTAGCTATGTATCACTATCACTACTGGGGCAGCTAGCTATGTATCACTATCACTACTGGGGCAGCTATCTATGTATCACTATCGCTACTGGGGCAGCTATGTATTATTATCACTACAGGGGGGGCTATATTTATTTATTATTACAGGGGGCATATATCTCTATAATGACAGAGCTTATTACATATGTATATTATACACATGTATAATGCTGACCCACAGAGCTGACAATCAGTCAGGTTACCCCATACGATATCCCTAAATGACACAGTATACACTTTTTGGGTTTTTTTTGTGTGTGATTCTAAACATCCGCCCCTAATAACCCCACCCCTAATAACCCCGCCCCCCACTGGGCCGTGGAAGAATTGTCGTGCATCAAACCGATCCCTGGTGGAAAAAAGGTTGGGGACCGCTGCTGTAGCCGATAATTCAGGGGTTTGTAGATAGCAGTATAAAGAGAGCAAAATATTGAGTTGAGGTTGAAACGCCACTAGATGGTAGCAGAGTACCATATGCGAGCAGCCTGAATATGAATTATAGTAGACAAGTTCACAGAGTTTGTCTATATGTTTAGAGATGAGTAGAACCTGAGAAAACTCTCCAGAGAATCCACTATACAGTGTGTGAGTTTGAATGATTCTAGGAGCAGGAGAGAGGAGACTCAGTTCTGAGAATTCCTCAGCTCAATGCAGGGTTTACCGAGAAAGTGAACTAAGTATTGCAAAGTATATACTTGTAGTTTTGTGGAGGTCGATGCAGGATCAGGTATATTAGAGGCGGGTAGGATTCAAAGTACCTGTGTATAATAGGGCTGGTGCTGTGGGTAAGCGTATATACACATCCGATTCTACATTAACATCACTATCACATTACTGATATTATAAATCAATCTGAGAACAGTGCTTGACCTGCAATCGGAGGACTGTGAGGCCCACAGATAGGTTGACAAGAAACTATACCTGTCTTAGCATGCAGGGCAGCAAGTCCCAGGGCAGAGGGGTGGGGGTCACCCGGAGAGCCCCAGGTCAATTAGTGGCCCCCCAGGTGATCCGCAGTCCCAATACCAACTGGGACCAGAGCCCTGAGCTGACACTGAGTGGGGTATAACTCAGCTATATATCCTAAACATAAACAGGTGCCAATTGTAAGATTTATAAAAACCTGAGGGGACTTTCAGATCAGTGGAAAGAGTTCTTGGTTACTATGGTGAGTAAGGACGGCGACAATGGAGGGCAGTTAGAAGGTGGCTTGCGTTTGCTGGTTTTCCTTGAGCAATCCGGCAGTCCGTGCTTGATTTAACAGAGGGAGGAGGTGATGCTGTGTAGGGGCTCTGAGTTTATGTCTTCTTCTTTACATGTAGACAGCAGGGTCAGATTCTGTCCTTTGGACGCACACTAATCTGTTCTGTCTGTAGGGCAGCAGGGAGGCCCAAGATGGCGCCCGGGACCTCTCCAAAAGCCCACCAAAGACAAGTCACTAGCAATCCTGGAAATGTCTATGGCCTGTTCGCCCCAATCACTGGGAGAGGTAGGGAGAGCTATCCGGGTCCGACCTCCGCTCTCTGGGAACCCTCTCTCAGTCCCCGGGGAGATTGTGGTGGTGAGGGTTTTACCTCAAGCAGCCTGTGGCTTGCAGCGGTGTAGCGGGAAGGAGCGGCGGGCTCTGGGTCGGGTCGCTCCAGCTGCCTGATCGGCGCCAGGAGATGTCGGGGCCTAATGTCGGGGTCGGTACCTGGGAAGAAGCTGCAGCCTGAGGGGCCTGTCTCCCAGCACCCCGCACTCTGTCGCGGCGATCCGGCGGGTCAGAGTCTCCTGCAGCGTCTTCTCCGCCGTTCCTCAGTCCCGATGTCGAGGGAAGGCAGCAGCCGGCAGTGGAGGGATCCGGAGCGACTGGTAAGTCCGGGAAAGGGAGTGAAGATCAGCGAAACTCACTTTTTCAGACTCCCGGTATGCGCCCGCACATAGACTCGCCAAGATGGCGCTGGCTGATTCTGTCAGAGCCGGCCAAGTGTCGAGTCCCCCGTGTCCGGTCGGGGAGAGGACTTCTTTCGTCAAGAAAGCCGTGTAACGCAGGTATTGAGATAGGTGGAGGTTTTCTGCTGTGGAGATGTCACCAGTGTGCAGCTCCGATGGTAATTCTCCTGAGACGGGCACCAGGAGGCCTGGTGACCGCGCGGGCCGGGGGAAGCCCAACAGCAGGGCCTGGATGACGGTTTAAGGGTTCCTCCATGCTAAAAACCGGGATCCGAGGTACGATGTTGCTTCAGTAAGCACGTTAGTTGCAGAGAGAGCTCTGAAAAGAGCTATAGAATCCCCAATGGTGATTGATTTTTCAGAGGTTCAGAGGAGCTGATGTGAAGCACGTCTGGCTCGTTCAGCGTCCAGGTCACGCCCCCCCCCCTACTCTGCCGTTTTAAAGACATCCTATGTGGCCCTGGTGCGTTATTTGGCTCAACCACAAGCCGCAGAGTAGGAGGAGCACCTACCGGACTTTGGGGTCTCATTTTCAATACAATTTTCTTTAGGCACCATTTCAGGTTTGCGGACACACTAAGGTGCCTTAACCCCTTAAGCTGAACGCCTGAAAAGTAGTTAATGACCAGAAAATTTTTTTAGTTTTTGCCTCCTTGCGTTTCAACAGTTGTAACTTTTTTATTTTTTCAGTGACGCAGTTGTATGAGGCCTCGTTTTATTCGAGACAAGTTGTACTTTATGATGGAGTAGTTTAAGTTCATTTATAAATAATTGCAGTATTTTTTTTTTATTATAATGTATTATTTTTTTTTACAATATTCACATTTCACACGTAATAACTTGTTAGATTAATTCTACAGGTTATTACGGTCGTGTGGATACCAAATATGTGTAGGTTATTTTTGTGCGTGTAATTTATGCACAATTATTTTTTATTAAATATTTATTTTTATTTTATTATTTATTTATTTTTTACACTTTTTATGGGTTTTTTTTCTTTTTTTTTTTACTCCCATGAAGGGAGAACTGTTTAACATTTTTTTACAATTTTTTTTTACACTTAGTAATGTATTAGCATATTCGTATATGCTAATACATTCTAATCTGTGTCAGTCTGACACAGGCAGTGATTAGGACAGCACAAAGTGCGTCCTAGTCACTGGCTTCATACACAGACAGCTCAAGGGCCACTCTAGGTCCCCAGAGCTGACTGTGCAGCCGTTCACTGAGCTTCTTGGGTGACCCGATCACCCGACAGAGCAGGGAAAGCATTTGATTGCGCTGCGGGAGGTTTCTGCCGCTGCCCGGTGCTTGCAGGGGATGCTCTGGGTTCAGGGCTGTGTAGTACAGCCCCGATCCCAGCACAGCTGTGGCGCCCGGACGCCGCAAACTCCGGTGTCTGCAGCGACGTCTAAAGATGTCGCTGCAGACGAACGATCCGCACCAGCCGACGTCTAAAGACGGCGGGCGGTCGTTATAGAGTTAATAGACACCCCTAATAGTGTGTAAAACAATATTAATGCATCGCTATCTTCTGATAGCCATAACTTTATTTTTCCATATACAGAATTATGTAAGGTGTATTTTTTACTAGATGAACTGATGTTTTAACTGGTACCACTTTGGCATTTATATTAATTTTTAAATCGCTGCGGGATGAACAAAAATTACAATTCTGTGATTTTTTTTTTTACGCCGCTCCCCATGCGGGTTAATTAACAGATTTATAAGGCAGGTTGTTATGCATGCGGCAATACCAAATATGCATATCTTTTTTGGGGCAATTGGTACTTGTAAATGTACGTGTTTTTCTTTTATGTATTTGTGTAAGTATTTTAACTTTTTCCCATAGGGGACTTGTGTCAGTGATCTGAAGTTCATGGATACAATAGAGACCAGTACATAGCAGTTCTGCTATGTACTGGTCTCTATGGTAACAGTCACTCACTATGCCCAGCCATGCCCACAAGGCACAGTGATGTCAAGCTCCTGGGCTGTGAGGTGAGCAGTCATCAGCCATGATTTAACCATAATTTATGCAGCCATGATTTATGCAGGATAGAAGGAGCTCACTCCCGCTGTCTTTCCCTTAGTTAGGGGGTTAAACACCCGGGGCCAGATCGCACTCCGGCCGCAGGTGATGCAGCCGGAGTGCGAGCCAGCTGTAATATATATTGGTCCCATTTCACGATTGTGCGGGCCTTGCCTGAAAGCCCGCATGATGTCCAGGATGTACCAGTACGTCCATTTGCAGGAAGTCACTTCCCACTAGGACGTACCGGTACATCCAATGTCGGGAAAGGATTAATGGTACATACTCGGACTGGAACCTTGTTACTAGTGGGGAACCACATGGATCCATATTGGGCTCTATTTTCTTTAATATATTCATTAATGACCTTTCAAAAGGTTTGCACAGTAGAATATCAATCTTTGCAGATGATACTAAACTGTGTAAAATAATGAAACACAATATAGGATAAGATATTATTACAAAGGGATCTGAACAGGTTGGATGCCTGGGCAGAGAAGTGGCAGATGAGGTTTAACACAGATACATGCAAGGTTATGCACATGGGAAGAAAAATGTGTTCTATGATTACTTGTTAAATGGAAAAAAACTCCGGGTAAAAGGACATGGAAAAGGGCTTGGGAATCTTTGTGGACAGTAAATTTAATTGTAGCAGCCAGTGTGAGACAGCAGCTGCCAAGGCAAATGGAATCTTGGGGTGTATTAAAAGGGGCATAAATGCACAGGATGAGAAAATTGTTCTCCCATTACACAAATTACTGGTCATACCAGTGCACAAGAAAGATATTGTAAAGCTTAAACAGGTTCAGAGGCAGGCAACAAAAATAATAAAGGGGACTGGGTGGACTGCAATACTCAGAAAGATTAGCAAGATTAGAGTTATTTAATTAAGAAAAAAGAAAGCTTTGGGGTGACAAATATATATATCAAAGGTCAAAACAGAGATCTGTCCCAAGATATATCTATACCAGAGACTTTACAACAAGGAATCACTGTCTATGTCTTGAGGAATCAGGTTTCTACATACAAATGGATTCTTTACTGTAAGAGCAGTGAGACTGTTGAAATCTCTGCCACAGGAACTTGTCATGGTGGATTCACTAACAGTGTTCAAAAAAGTCCTGGATGATTTTCTAGCGTGCAAAAATATATTTGCTACAAAATTTAAGAGCCTCCTAATCAGGGCTGTGGAGTCAGTGCCTATTTTGCAGGAGTCGGAGTCGTCATAAAATGGACCGACTTCGACTCCCAAAATATATAATAAGTTGGTCCAGTTAGTTTGATGCAGTGCAAAGAGCAACAGCAATTGGGTCCGGCCAGTGCTACTGCTCCCATATCTTCAGCCTCATCAGATGAGGAGTGTAATTGATGACATGGAGTAGGCAAAGCACTGCCACAGAGGAAAAGATTCCGCTCCCATGGCAAACAGATTTCAGCAGAATTTTTCACCTGCTTTCAAAGAAATAGAAGAGTTCAACCATTCATCAAAACTGACTGTGGCTGAGGAAATTCCTTTATACCCTGACATTGTTAGAGATGCTGCCCCTGTGGCCGTTCTTTAGCCTGGAAATAAAGATATCATATGTGAGGTCATGTATTCAGGATCTGATGGAGGCAATACTATTTCTCAGAACAAATTTCATAGACTCCACAAATGTTCCTGCAGTGTTTTGCATGTTTTTTTTCATGTGTTCTAAAGTCATATCCAATAAATACATTTTACACTGACAAACAAACTATGTGGTGAAATAGTAGGCTTTGTGGTGTTATGGGAATATCAACCTTCCAGATAACCTTCTCTAACTTTCATGCCTTCCTCCAAACTCCTACAATCCCCGTGCACGACCAAATACCCTGGAGTAAGTCTGCTTTGTCCAGATGACACAATGGACACTTCGTCCAGTACTGAGGATTCTCCTTATATGGAATATTGAAAGCATATATGGCCCTATGAGCTATTCTGAACAGCATCTCTCTCCATTGCACATTAGCCGTAGCCGTTCTGACTATATCAAACCCTCTCAAAATTTTCCTGGAAAGATCTTCGTCTTCTTGGCTTATCCTCCCAAGTTTTAAACATCATCTGAGCTGACCCTGTTGTTTCTGTTCTATGGAGAATGTGATAAATCCGAGACAATAGCCCCTTCAATCCTACAGAGCTCCTTAAATTCCGCTGTCTCCCCCAAAGGTTACTCACGTTGGCTTTGCAAAAGTCCCTAACCTGCAAATATTGTATGATTTGTCCTTGACCTAAACCATAACTCCCGTTTAGTTGATCCCATGACATTAGACTTCCCTCCAAAGCCGAAATTATATCCCTTAAATGTGAAATACCTTTACTTCTCCATTTATGAAAGAGAGCATTCTCCATACCTGATTTAAAAGATGGGGTTTCCCAAAGTGGTAAGAATGGAGACACATACATGGGTCTCTTAAAAATCTTCCTCACATGTCTCCATATGGCAAGCGTGTCCCTCAAAATTATATCTGCTTGACTTCAGGAGGATGATCCCTGTAAGGTGTATGTAGAAGAGCAGCCAAGGAAAGAGGAGCCACTAACTGCATCTCCAAGTCTAAATTGTATAACCAATTCTCTCCCCTAAGCCAGTCTCTAATATGCTGCCACATCGCTGCTAAGTTATACATTCTAATATTTGGAAGCTGTGCACCTCCTTGACCTTTCCCAATCGTTAACTTTTTAAAACCGATCCTTGGCTGTTTCCCCTGCCAAATGAACTTGGTGAACGCAGTTCTAAGTATCTTGAGGTCTTTATGTTTGATTAATACTGGAATGTTTTGAAGTGGGTAAAGCAACTTAGCGAAACTGATCATCTTAATGAGGTGAATTCGTCCCATCACCGAAAGGGGAGGATCCCTCCATCTGTCTAATTCGGACCTAATCTTCATGAACAAGGGTATATAACTGATATTGTAAGTCACTGCCGATCTATACCCCACTTTGATGCCCAGATAGGCAAGGTGTGTCTTAACCACTTCCACCCCCAACGTCCTTCGCAAGGATTAATCTCTGGACCCAATTTGCAGTAACTGGCATTTACTCCTATTTACCCAAAATCCCGAAAATGCTCCAAACTCCTCTAAGGATGTCAAGATCTTTTCGACTTGGATAACCGGATCGTCCAGAAACAAAAGTAGATCGTCCGCAAAACATACTAACTTAATTTCCAACCCGCTCACCCTTATCCCCTGAAATAATGAGGAGTTGATCACATGAATCGGCAAAGGTTCTAAAGCTATGTTAAATAACAAAGGCGAAAGGGGACATCCCCGCCTCGTACCCTTTCGAAGATAAAACGGAGAAGACAGAAAACCAGGGGTGTTCATTCTTGCCTGAGGAGACTTATACATGGCCTCCAGATAGTCTCTTAAAACCCCCGTGATCCCCATTCTATCCAGGACTAGCCCTAACCATTTCCAGTTAACGTTATCGAACGCTTTTTCCGCATCGATCGCCAACAAAGCTGGAGTATGGGTTCCTACTTTATTCCTTTCTACCGCTTCTATCACTGTCAGAACCGTTCTGATATTTTTCAACCCTGACCTACCCTCAATAAACCCCATTTGATGATCCCCTATCAGTGTGGGCAATAAAGACGCGAGTCTATTAGCCAGTACTTTTGAGAAAATCTTAACATCCTGATTAATTAGGGAAATAGGACGGTATGATTCTGGGGCTGTCGGGTCTTTTCCTTTTTTATGTAACACCTTTATTCATGCATTGTCCCCTGATTGTAACATAGTTTTTTTTTTATTAACAATTGCCCCAAAAACTTGCCCCCAAAGTGCCTGTGATTACCCCCTGTAGCAGTTTATACAATTCTCCTGGCAGACCATCTGGGCCCGGGGCTTTGTTAGGCGAAAGATTTTTAATGACTTCTATCAATTCTTCCTCTTCAACCTCCACATTAAAGAAGTCCCTATTCTGTGCCGAAAGAGTGGGTAAGGATATCTGACTCAGAAACTCCTCCCCCTTAAAAATGTCAAATTCTGATTGTGTATATAAATTGTGATAAAAATTCCGCAAAATCATTAATCCCTTTGGGATCCCTCATTAACTTCCCCACCTTGAATCTCAAGCCTAAAATATTTGTAACACCTCTTCGTCCCTTGGCCAAATTCGTTAATAATTTCCCTGACTTATTCCCAAACTTAAACAGAGATACGCTAAATTGGTCATGATAAAGCGATTCCACCCTCTTTTGATATAGCTCAAAAGACTCCCTGGTTGTGTTCCACCTCTCCTTATTCCTTTCAGACGGATCTGCCAGAAAAGACGTGTACGCTACTCTGAGATCAGCTTTAACTTTGCCGAGTGCCTGTCTCAATGATCTTTTTTTGCTGCCATATAGCACATGATTTTACCCCGCAATACCGCCTTGCCCACATCCCAGAATAGATTAGGAGACTCCTTATGAACCTCGTTATCTTTTTTCGTATTCCTTCCACCACTGAACCACTAAGTCCTTGAAAATATAATCTCCTAAGAGAGAAGTGGGCAGTTTCCAAATAATGTCAGACCATCTAGGAAAGGTCTCGTGCAAAGATATTAGAACCGGAGCATGATCGGAAATTACCAGATCCTTCATGTCTCCCGATTCAACTTTCCCTGCAAGTTTAGAATTCGCTAAAAAATAATCTAGCCTTGACCATGAATTATGGACATGAAAGAAATGAATGAATTCTCTTTCTGCAGGATTCATCACTCTCCACGTGTCCACTAACCCCATGTCCCGCTCAACCTCTGTAATACACTTTTCCTGTTTCCCCTCGCTTGGCTAGGGTAATCCCCTTTCTTTCTATCCTCTAGTTCATTCATAACACAATTGAAATCTCCCCCTACCAATACCCCTTCTGCCCCCATTTGTATAAATTTAGTATCAAGATCCCAGAAAAATTGCCTATCTGGATTATTTGGAGCGTACACTTTCACCAAATTAAAAGTCCCTGCCGGTGTCTCTATCCTCAAACTGACAACTCTACCCTTACCGTCATCATCTACGGCTATAATGATACAAGGAAAATTCTTAAGAATCAGCACGCTCACCCTCGCTCTACCCCCTATTGCCCCAGAACTTTTCACCTCCCCTACCCAACGCTTTTTCAGCCAATGAAAATCTCCTTCCTCTAAATGAGTCTCCTGTAGAAGAACTATATCGGCCCAAAATCGTTTCAAATGTCTCAAGCATTCTCTTTTGTGGAGACCGTAAACCCTTCACATTCCATGATACTAGCTTCATGTCACCTGCCTTGAACCCGAAAACCACAAAACCTGATACAGAGAGAGAGAGCAACAAAAACTAACCCTATTCCCAGAACCACACCCTCGTAACAGACCCAACACACACCACTACTCCTGAATTTATTTTTTCTCTTTCCAGCTAGCTTCTCTTTTTTCGTACATCCCTTTGTGAGGCGAAACTCAACTTCCTCACCGTTAACCAAGTCTTGAACTTCTCCCCCTCCCGCCTTAGCCCGAGGTGTGAACTGCAAAACACTGATGGACAGAGTGTATCCCTGCCCCCCCCCAACCCCGTCATGAACTCCAACATTTTAAAATGAGCCCAAAACATTGTGCAATAGCAAAATAACCATATTAAACGAAGACATGGTAACCGCAGTAACATCAGTACTACAGATTCTTCCTAGAGCTGAAGTAGCTCAAAAGGGTCACTGAACCCTTAACAAAAACCAGAAGATGTAAGGCAAAAAGCGCCAAAAAGCCTGCTTAACAGGACCAAAATGTTAAGTCTCGGGAAAAACTTCTCGAAGCCGAAAACTAGCCTATGCCAGAACTGTGGATTATAATCTCATCTCTTTTTCGGTGATCTATAACGTCTCCACGTATTCGAGTCTCCAGCACTTCTGGTATTCTGGCTTCCCCTAGAGTATCGTCGGAGGTTGGGCTGGCCAGATCTCTCTCTTACTGAGCCCCGTTGCTAAGAACAAGACCCCTCATCACTGATAAATTCCTCCATATAGCATTCCGCCTCCTCTATTGTGTGACATAATACTGGAGCAGCCTGATCAGGGATAATTGTCGCCGGAAATTGCAGGCTAAAACGAATTTGCTTTTTCACAAGACTCGTACACACCGATGAAAACATCCTCCGCTTCCGGGCCACCTCGGAATAATGAGCGAACAATAACAGTTTCTGGCCCTTGAATATTAAGTTATTCTTTTTGGAGCAATACGCCTGTAATAAAGGTGCTTTTTCTGAATAATCTAGATAACGAACTATTACAGCTCTTGGAGGCATCGCTTTGTCATCTCTGGCTTGCGTGAGTGGAGGCCCTATCCTACGAGCTCTTTCCACTCTTAAGTGTAAGTCCATGCCTAACAGTCTAGGAATGTCCTCGGAGCAAATTTTCAGCAACACAGATTGTGGAAAATCCTCACTCAGCCCTATAATTCTAATATTGCTTCTACGTGATCTATTCTCTAGATCATCAATCTTGTTTTCTAGGTAATCAGATCTCTTTAGAAGTCGTTCCATAGAGCTACGAACGTCTAGTAAACTGTCCTCAACTCCATTAGTTCTCTCTTCCAGATCTGATATTTGCACTTTGTATTTATCCACCTCAGTTTTGATAGTAGATAGAGCTGTGGTGACCGCCTCTGAGACTGAATTCGACACCGCCACCTCTAATGATGCCATGATCTCTGGCGCCAATAGTTTCACCACCGCTACCGCCATTGCATTACACGAGATCGCTAAACCTGGTATTTGTTCCTCACACTCCGCCATGTTTTCGTGCGAGACCCTTCGGGTTTGGAGTTATTTGATTGAGAAGACAAAGTGGAGTGTCCCTGTGATTTGCCCCTCTCCTTATTCCTTTGCTCTAAAGGATATGGCATATTCTCCTTTTGCCCCATAGAGGGAAACTGGGTGAGCGACTTTATATTAAAGGGGTTCTCAAACTGCGTGTCCTCCTCATCAGCTGAAAAAACGTCCTCCAGATCCTCACCACTGTCTGCTCTGATGTGCTGGGTGTCTGCTGTGCATGGCTCTGTGCTTCCCCTGCACGCTGCCCTCTTACTTGCACTGGATGCCTGGTCTCAGCCCTTGGGATCCTTCCAGAGCAATCTGTTGCCGCGTCCTCCTCCTCCCTTGCATCTGCTACCGGTTGGTGCTGCTGGGCTGCTGTTTGTGATAACACCCGTCCACTAGTGGAGCGCGGCGGGTCGAGCGCCATCTTGGACAGGGCGGCGAAGGCGACCAGAAGAGACAGGACATCCTGCTTCTGCACACGGGCTCCCCGCTGCCTTTAACAACTCTGCTCCCGATGTCGGAGACGGAGTGCGATACCGGGACTGACTAGCGCCGTTCTTTGATCTGGTAATGGGCAGGGGACACAACTTTGCGGCGGGTAGGAGCGGGAGCTCTCACTCCCTGCGACCGCACATGTAAGCGCCAGACCGGAAGCTCTTTGCTTTTCAATACTGCCTGAATCCTTCTGGGCTCTGGATCAGATTCAAGCATGTCTTGACTAAAATCTGATCCCAGATCTCTTCTACACATTCCCAATGTTGGTGCATACTGGACTTGAATACAAATACAGCTTTTTCTTGAACTCTACCCAAAAGTGTTCAAAAGATCAAAACATTGTTACCCTTTTGCTCGTCAGTGTCTGTTCTACTTAAATAGCTTGATTATTGTATCATAAGGTGATAAACAGCCTGATGTTACCATTTTACTAAAGTAAAGTTATCACTTAAACATGCGCCATGTATGAGGGAGTCAGGAGTCGGGAGGTTTGGGAAATTGAGGAGTCTGAGTTGGGGCTTTGGCTTGCCGACTCCACAGCCCTGTCCTAATATCCTAAAAAAAGAAAGATTTAAAAAATGATGCCAACATAAAGTAGATATATTATAGATGTTCATTATTTACTATTGTAAATGGGTATGACTATCACGCAAAAAATTTAAAACTTTGAAAATGGCAAAGTTCTCCAAAATTTTCAAACTATTTTGATATTACTTGCTGACTTAAAGTACAATGTGTCATGAAAAAACAATCTCAAAATCACATGAATAGGTAAAACCTATTAAGTTATTCCCGGATAAAGTGACACGTCAGATTTTAAAAAAAAGGCTTGGTCCTAAAGTCCAAAACAGGCCTACCCCATAGGGGGTTAAGAGCCAGCACCCATCGCGAACAGAACATACTCATGGAGTCTGTCCCATACATCCTTACCAACATATGAGGTATACATAGCTCAAATGTCAGTAAGGGGTTATAGTATGTCCACACGGCGTATTGGGTCACGCATAGCACGCACCGCAATACGCCCGGTGTTTTGGAACCACGTGCTGATCAACGTGTAATTCCAAAGCACGGGGGGCCATCCCCTCTGATCTGCATTGTAGGCGGCACGTAAGCACCACTAAACAACTGACATGTCAATTCTCTCCCAGGGCGTACAATACGATCGTATTGTACTCCTGAGGAGACTAAGCATAATCCATAGCTCTCTAGTGGAGTCTGTAGCAGTTACAAATCAGATGAAAGGGGAGTCAACAGAACTTAAGGGTGGATTAACATAGGATTCTCTTAAATGCCAATATAAATAAATATTTATTCAACATGCAGACTATCAGTGTAGGAAAGCACATGACAAGTTTAGTTTAGCATGGCAAATTAAAAAGGAGAAAAGTAAAAGAACTACAAATGTTCAAAGTAATATATACTGTATAAAGTATTTTAACATATCAGTCTTTTAACATGTACATTTGTTTGTTCAATGTATCACTTAGCTTGTTAAACTTCCAAATAACCACAGCATGTCTAGAAAAACTGGTAATGCTGCTTTCCAACAGAAACCAACATTATTTAAGTACCCTGTGAAAAAGGATGAGAGGCGTAGTCAGACTGGAGAACTGAGCTAATTAAAAAAAAATAAAAAACAAACACGTCTATGTAGCCAGCAAAATACCAACCCCACCCTTCTAAGAAAGGTCTTCTCGGGAGGGGGGTGTGGGGAAAGGCATCTGTTAGGCTATGGCCACACAGTATTGGACAAAAAACACGTTGAAAACCAAAACATAAAAACCGATTTGCACCCAAATAAAAACCTCAGCTTTTTGCCCAAAGCAGCTGGGTTGCTTGGCTGACTAATTTTTAGGTTGTTTTTAGCTTTTTGTTGAGGTTTTTGGACGGTTTTCCAGGCACTCTATGTGAAAAGTTCTCCGTCAGATTTTCAGAGATTTCTAAATACTAGAAACCACGGAAAATCTGATGGAAAACTTTTCCTGAGGACATAGCCGTATACTTCAATAATAAATGTTCTGCCATACAAGAAATGTTCTGCCATAAAATTAACTGTGTAGAGTACAGGTAGTTTTTTTGTACTGAAGTCTATGAAATGAAGTTCATATGGCAATGACAAAATACCGGTCGGCTAATTCGACTTTTTTTGCATGAAGGGGGGCGGCTTTTGTCCGTGGTTTGCAGATTCAAGTCGTTCCCCTTCACACTGACATGTAGAATGATTGTGTTCTAAGTTTTTCGTTTTGCTAGCAGTGTAAAAAAAACATTCAACAGAAAATCGTTGCAGAGTGAACTACTGCATGGATTTTCTATTTAAGTCAATGTAAAAGGTTGACAATTCGTTTACAGACCGTTTAAATCCGTAAACCGTCTGTAAATCTGACTAGAACCAGTGCCATGGGGACATAGCCTAAAAGTTAATTGTCAGATTTCCAGACGCTTCTAAAACCCATCGAAAATCTGACAGAAAACCTGTGCTGCACCAATTGGAAACTCCATTCCACCTTGAAAAATTAGTCAAATATCTAGGCTACGTTTATGGCCTCTATTTAATGTATATGCAACTTTGTATTTGTGGTTTTTTTTTTTTTTGCATCTTTAAAACATATCTTTATTGAAACCTCTATTGTCATACCCATATCAGTCACAAACAGCATATCAAGGTATACATACAACTAAGCCAACAGGTAGGTATTACAATATCTGCAGTGTACTGTACAACAGAGGTTACTTTTTATTTTAAAACTTAAAGACGAACATCATTGCCCTTCGAATACTCCATAACTCCTTTTCCTGCGGCACCCACCGCGCCCCCCCCCCCCCCCACCACCTATATTCCAAACAGATTTCCTTTCAATATCTTATGAGATATCTGAGATCCAGGAAGAATTTCAATGTTGTATAGGGACTACTATCCACTCCGCGCGTTCAGCCTAGACTTCAAGCGAGGGAAAATGTCTTCATGCTTGCTAGCGGAACAGAAGTGACGTTATGTCTCTAAGTATGCTCTCTATTTGGGGTTCCTGTGTATGGCTAGTGTTCCCTTGCAGCTGAATTGGTTCCCTGCCACATTGCTGTTGCCCAAGATACCATTCCGTGTTCCCAAAACAGGATCTGAGAGTCTCCTGTGCCGCCATATGTAATGTGTTAATCTCGTCCAAAGATCAAAAAAATGCTTTACTTGTCTTTCTTTGCGTTGCATTGTGTCTATCCCGTCCATTCTGGAAAGATAGAAGCACTTCTCCAGAAACCGTTTTACGAACAGACGCACCGGCTGCCCCCACACCTGCAAAGTCGCTTTTCGTGCCTCTGCCGACAATACATGTAAGAGGCGTCCCTCCTTGGGGTAAAGCTCAAGGTGTCACCTTCCATATGGCCAAAAAGTGCCCATGGCGCTGACAAAGTAAAATTTTTAATCAGGAAGCGCCTTATATAAGTCGCTACATCATCCCAAAACTTTTGGATCTCCGGGCAGTCCCACATACAATGATATAGCGTTGCCTCCGGGAAGCCAAATTTAAAGCAGCAACTATTGTCATAGTGGCCTCTTACGGATGTTAGGTAAGCATTATGCATCATTTTTAGAGTCATTTCCGTGTAACGGGCTGCGGGAAGAAACTTATAAGAGTCTTTCAAGGCCGACAAAATGAACTCTGGGGTTAAGCGGGGATTGTGCTCCTGCCAATGCGTTAGTTGAGATTTTGTGGTATCAGTCAATTTAATCCCATAAATATTTGTAGGTGAGAGATAGGTGTGCACGGCGGGATTGTGGTTACATAAGAACTCTTCCAAAGTTTGGGTCCCAATCTGGGGGGGTCAAATTATGTATCACCTTCGTTATGTAGCTATGTGCCTGCAAGTAATTAAAAAACGGGAAGGTAATATTTGGGAAGACCGTGCGAAGCTCCACATAGGAATATGGTTAATGAGTTTGTGGATTAATTAGTTGGCCAATAGTCCGTATACCCAGTCCATACAATGTTTTGAACGTGCTGTGTGGGGTTCCTGCTTGAAAGCTCGGGTTGCTTACCAGAGTAAGGTCAGTTGAGTATGTTACGGAAAGGCCCTTTATCTGCCTTATCTTTTTCCAGGCTTGCCACACCGTCATAAGAAAGGAATTGTGATGAGCCTCTATTGGAAGTTGTGCAAATGTCAGATGTAAAAAGTTTAGAAGATCAACATTGAGTAGGAACATACTGTACAGTACTAGAAAAGTGAATACTGCAGTTTTTTTAGACCAATCCGCAACATACCGGCTCAATGCCGCTAAATTATAATATTTAATGTTCGAGAACCCTAGCCCCCCCGGTCTATTTATGTTGTTGTAAAATATGAAATGGAATGTGCGCCTTTTTTTCCTCCCCAAACAAACCCTCTGTACGACGCATTAACTATTTTTTCCTCTCTGGCCATGAGATAAATAGGGAGCATATGGAAGAGGCACATCAGTCTTGGGAATTCGATCATTTTTAAAATATGAGCTTTGCCTACAAAAGATAATGGAATATTTTCCCATTTTTTTAGGGTTCGATATAGGGAGTTGGTATAGCTATCCATATTTTTCGAATAAAGTTGAGGCAGGCTCCGTGGCAGAAAGACTCAGAGATATTTGAGACTTCTTGAACACCACCGAATTGGATATTTCGAGGACCATAGTGGCTGTGCTGGGCCCTTTAGGATAAGTCCTTCGCTTTTGTCAATATTTATCATGTATCCCGAGAGATCCCCTATTTCCTTGACCTCATCCAGAACGGCCCCCAAATTCTCTTTAGGGTTCATTATCATCAGCAAGAGATCATCAGCATACGCCGAGAGTTTCAGTTCTTGACCGTCCCTGATGATTCCAGGAAACACTGTGGACTGGGTGATGTGATACAATAAAGGGTCTATTGATAAGTTGAAAAAGATAACGAGCATCCCTGCTTGGTACCCCTGAAGAGGTCTATAATAGGAGTTGGTGTACCATTCAGTATTATAGACATCATGGCATTCAGATGTAGGAGGTATAAAAAATTAGTGAAAGTTGTACTGAAGCCCCGTTCCCTCAAGGTGGTAGCCAGGAAAGGCCAGGACACCTTATCAAAGGCCTTTTCTGTGTCAAGGCTCAATAGCATTGACACTTGATGTTCCGGCTCCTGTGCCGCTAGAATTGCTGCGGTCGCCACCCTGACATTCCTGGTGGAATGTCTGTCTGCCACGAAGCCTGATTGATGTGGGTGAATTATATCTGGGAGGAATCTTTGAAGTCTGTTCGCCAGGATTTTAGCTAGTAGTTTATAATCATGATTCAACAATGAGATAGGTCTGTACGAGGTGATTATCAGAGGATATTTTTCAGGCTTTAATAGCAGAATAGTCATAGAGTCAAAGAAAGAGTCTACCGATTTAGAGTTCAGGTATACCTCATTGTAAACTTTAGCTAGGTGTGGCGCTACATGGGGTTTTAAGATCTTGTAAAACTCGGCCGAGAAACCATCAGGCCCGGGAGTTTTATCATTTGCTGAAGATGCTATTACTTCACAGACTTACTCCACAGACACTTCAGTTGCCAACAATAACTTTGTAGCAAAATTCACAGTGAAGAAAAAAACCCAATTAAAAAATAACTTTTACTTGATATACATTTAAAGAATGCCCTTCCAAAATGGAGGACCCACAGCAAAAACACCAAATTTGTTCTCCTAGGAGAGAGAGATGACTAGTTCCTCTAAATCTAGATATCAATAAGTAGTACTGACCCCAAGGGTGAAAATCGCCCCCTTCGGCGGAGTAGTCGCCCAACAGGAGCCGGCCCCACCTATTGAGAGCGCACCCTAGGTCAGACACCCCCATTGAAGCAATTCCTAAAAGGATATCAGCAAGACTCCCATATGTGCTATAGACACTCAAGGAGAGACAATTCTATCCACATAAAATCATTCTTTTAGTCAAAAGCACAAAAAAAAATAAAAATAAAATAAAAATGTTCTGTTGTGTCATTGATTCAAAACCCGTGTGATTTGTTCAAGACCCGACGCGTTTCCCCCAAAACCAATCATATAGGGTTCATCAGGGGTAACAAAAGAACATTTAGCCACAAGACTAAAATCACAGCATACATAGACTAATGGATAAAAATACTTAGCAATGATATCCTTAATGGTAGGTAATGCCGTCAAGATAATCCAATAAGATACAGATTCTGATGTGTCTGATGCCTCAGTGTGGACGATACTGCCATGCAACCATGCTCCCCATAAAAAGGGAAGCATGAAGTATCGCCACCTGAGGATCATTATCAGATAATCAAAGATAAAAATAGAGGTGTTGGTGGACAATCCTGTCCCTATAAGCCAACACTGGCACAATCACCAATAACAATTCACCAACAATAACTTTGCCTCCTCCGATAGACCAGGCATACGGACCTTATCAAAGAAAGACTGTACGTAACTTCCGGGGGCGGACCTACTGAACATGGCCGCATTTTAAGCAAGCTCCCGCGGACCAGCTCCTAAATACTGGACACTGACCAATACAACCAGCCCAGAGATCTCTACAAATGGCTGAAAAGGAGCCATGGACACCTGAATCCCACAGAGGATCCCCATACCACATTCCCCGGAGGTCAAGGAGGAAGGTTATACTTCCGAAGAGCCTTGCCGCTCGCAGCGGCAGCCATTTTGAGTCATACACCGCCACACTGTCGGCTGAGATCCTAGCGGGAGTGCTGCAGCCTCACGGCGCCCAGCGGACAAGGACCCCGCTCTTGCCTCTAGTTCCCTGCGCGACGCCGCAGATTGTCACCTGCATCGCAGAGACCATCTTCTACTATAAGCACCAACCGGAGTGCGGGACACGCCGGAGGAGTGCGCACCTGTGGACCTCCCATCTACCCGCTCGAGCCGCTGGGGGATCGCTGCTGGCCCAGCGGTGGGGCAGGACAAGGAGTGCGGGCGCTGCTGACAGGTAGCTGCGGTGGACCGAGAGGAGCTGCGCTCACTGAAAGGGCGGTTGATCTCCCGCCCCATACCACGGGCGGAGGAAACTTTGACCACCTTGGGACTTGAGACACTGCTTAATAGCTGCCTCCCCCCCCCCCCCCCGCACACCTCTCCACCTCCTTTACGGCTAGAAGACAGCGTAGTACACTACATTGCCAACCGCCCCAACTGCCTCCCGCACCCCAGAGACAGCGCAGATACCCTTTAGGGGTGCAGACACCGTATATCACATCTGCCACATCGCTCTGCCAGTGCCCCTGATCTGCCGGTAGGGAGCTGCACTTTGTCCTGAAAACTCAAGTTTGACTGAAAACTCAAGTTTGTGAAGGTCACCCCGTCCCAGGGAACTGTACCGCCTGACCTGAGTGACTCTGATCCACTGCTGACCGTGGAGGAGAACCCTGCACAGGACCGTAGCGAGAACTACAACGTCTACCATACTGTTCTACTGTTCTAAATCTGTGGAGCACTTGCAGAGTTTGCTCACCAGAGGGAGCCAAAGACCAGCGATAGACCAGCTCAGACCGAACATTTATTGCAACGTCTGATAATATATAATTTCTCTCTGCTTTGTCTTGCTGGGACCTTGTCTGTCAGTGTTTGTCTTTATGTCTATGTATGTCTCTGCTTATCTGTCATTAAAATCGCTGCTGTACTTCGCTTTGGTGAGAGAGGAATCTGTCTGACACAGACAGGCTGATTAGGTTGATATAGCTGAACGGTGAAACTTGCTAGATAATTCAGAAAGAGTCAAATTAATCTTAGGGAGAAAATGTAGAAGCACATAAATATGCCCAGAAACCTCCCGTAGTCACTCTCCGCCTACACTTAATCAGCAGTTTCGGGTCTTAGGGGATGGACAAGTACATGTCCAGAAGTCAACATAAACGTCAGACACGTCACAATTCACAACCAGCCGCAAGGTGTTACACCCCCAATACGCCTAAATCGTCCACCACTGTTGCCCAGAAAAACGGTGGAAGATAAAGGGGGGAACCATGTCGTCCCCATCCCCCGCCATATCCAAGAATAAAGAGCCGAGCGCCCCACCTTCCCCAGAACTAGTTTTGTGGGACGATCTGACCCCCTTTCAACTTTCGCCCCTGAGCACAGGGAGCCCAACCCAAGATCCCGAGCCATGCAGTGCGACAACGGTGGCTCAGGAAGTATCGCGTCTACTGATGCCACTAATTGACAAAAGGCTGGAGGTTCTTCATACCTCAATCAATGCAGCCCTTGCACTAATTACTACTAACGCTCAAAAGATTGTAGACTTGGAAAACAGTGTAACTTCCTGCGAGGTATCCACTTCCAGAGTCGAATCCTCACTAGGTCACTTAAGGAACACCGAGGCCGCTTTTAGAGACAGAATAGAAGACCTAGAAAACCGTAGCAGGCGGAATAATTTTCGCTTTGTGGGAATTCCGGAGTCAGTAAAGGGAGATGCCCTGACAGTTTATCTCACAATGGAGATGCCTAGGGCCTTGGGAATGGATTTGACCTTGGACACATGGGCAGTGGAACGTGCTCATAGGCTAGGGCCCCAGAGACCAGATGGGTAGAGAGAGGCTAGACCAAGACCAGTTATAGCCAGATATCTCAACTGGGCAGTTAAAGAGAAAATCCTAAGAGCTTATAGAGGACACAACGGTCTCGTGATAGGAGGCCATAAAGTCCTTTTGTTTCAAGACTACTCGGCCAGCGTCACACAAAAGAGAAAACTATTCATGCCCATTTGCAGGCACTTGCACGACCATGACATATGCTTCCAGTTGGCTTATCCGGCGAGGCTGCGAGTACAGGTGGAAGGACGTCAACTAGTATTTGATGACCCGACATTAGTCAGACGACACTTTGACATAGGCGGCGAACATTAAAATGGATGATTCCTTAATGGGAGGTGTCACGTACACACTCGCCAGCACGTGACTGGGGGCCACTGTAATGGGGTAGATTTATCCCCACTTGCGCTCATCTCTCAATCAGGTAGCGAATCAAGCATCAATCGCACCACAAGACAGCTCCAGCACCCCAAAGTTATCCGCTGCCACCACCTTCTTTCAATAATCAAAAAGGAATCAGCCGGAAGGAATCTGATTCCTAACAGATATTCTAAAAACACGTAAAAATGCTTACAGGGTCACCTCACCGCTCTCCAGCAGCTACAAAAAAAACCCCAAAACACTCCTTCAAGGAAATGGATCCGTGCAGCAACAAGAATGAACGTATTACTGGTAACTTTAATATTGAACGATTCACAATGCTTACATAAACAAAATACACTATCCATGCATATGACATACGCCTCAAGACAGTTATGAAAATAAAAGGGGGAAAACTCAGCAGATTTCACACTTACAAGGTGTCAGCCTTCAGATCCAAGGGGTATTGGTAAAGGAAAATGGAACACAGCTCAATCAGAAATTGAACCCAGGCTATGAACACAGATTTGAGTCTGGCCCTGTGTTTTATAGGCCCAAAACTCTGTCCAGGTTTCCCCTCCTCTCTCATATTTGGCTACTCTTTTACTGGCTGAAAATATAATGAGGTGGGAGGACTCTTGTTGTCTAATGAGGGTTGTTGCTTAATATCCCCACTAGATGGCAATCACGGACTGCGCTTGCTTCTGCTGTGGACAGATCAATGAACGGCACTGTTGTGTTTATTGTTGGGGGGGGGTCAAAGGTGACATCTGTTATACTTTTCTGGATGGGGATTGTATATGTTACGAGTCGTAAAATTGTCGTTAATTTAGGGCTTATCAGATATGCACTGGATTGTAACCACACGGGGTAGTATACTTGTCCAAAAGGACTTTCTGTTAAGTTTTACAATCACAGGCTACACATTCCATTCCCACAGGGAGAGTGGTATTCTGAGCTACAGGGGTTGGAGGCTCACACTCTGAGAAATGGTTTAATGACAATCCAGAATACATTTAATTTTCAGTGTACTACATTACAGGAGGTTTGGGTAGACTCTGCGGAAGCAGACTCTCTCTATTTCATTAGAGTTAACTGTCTAAATTTTTCCACCGCAGGTGGACCGGGTGAAATAAGGCGCTCAATGAGGCCTTTAACCATATGCACTTAACTATGTTAATTGTTAATGTTTTTGCATTATGTTTAACATACGTGCCTTGTTTTGCCAGCGGAGTGATGTCAGCGCGTGGCCCCACGGGGACAAGATTTATGCCAATCTCGGGGAAGGTTTTGCTGCTGGCTGGGACGGCGAAACACCCACTGGACAGGTCTGTAATTTTGCCTAAGCACCGTATTTTTGATATACCATGACACAACAACAAAATAGCGCACATGCCCCTATTGTAGCCCCACTCACACTAGTCAGCTGGAATGTGGCCGGCCTCAACACTCCCATCAAGAGGAAGAAGGTCGTTACACATTTAAGGAGACTTAAACCCGACATCATTTTTGTCCAAGATACACACTGGAAAAAGGGAACAGCGCATGGCCTTAGGGCCCAATGGCTCGACTCCTGCTACACGGCGAGCTTTTCCTCTAAGTCGAGGGGAGTGGCTATTATGCTTCGTAAGGGCCTGGGACAAGTAGTAGAGAAGGAACTAGCTGACGAAAATGGTAGATTTCTCCTACCAAGGATTACCTTAGCAGGAAAACAATATGCCCTACTGAATGTGTACGCCCCAAACTCTCCCAACACAAACTTTTTTGCTAATCTCAATTCCATGCTGACAAATAGGGGTGACAAAAATCTTATCATGGGGGGAGATTTCAATGCAGTCCTAAATGCAACATTAGACAAAACCACACAGAGTCGCTCTCAGTTCTTGGCTGCTAGGGATATACTCCACTTGATTGAGTCCCGGATCCTATGTAATCCCTGGAGAACTTTGAACGCGAATTCAAAGGAGTATACTTGCTACTCCTCAGTGCACAGGAGTTTCTCGAAAATAGACTACTTTTTAATCTCTATGTCACTCTGGAAATATGACCACGCACCCATCTCACTGACCTTGATGGGTGGACCCTCCTGTCTGGGAAACAAAAGCTGGAGATTCCCCGCCTATTTGCTCTCCTCAGACGACTTAAGATCTTTCTTACAGACCCAATAGGTCAACTATATGGACGACAACTTGACCCACATAAATGAAACATATTTACTTTGGGCGGCCGCTAAGGCGGTGCTTAGAGGCCATATAATTAATTATGTCTCAAGTAGGAGGCGGGAAACCCACAAAAAAGACTCTCCACTCCTCACTCTTGCAGGCACAAAAGGAGATGGCGGAACATCTCACTGACTCCACGTCCAGGACTTATAGGGAAGCCAAAGAACTATTTGACGCATTTATCCAAAGCAAAGCGGGGTGGTTGTTAAGACACACTCAAAACAAGTATTTTAGAGGGGCAAACAAATTGGGGCAACTCTTGGCTCATTTGGTCAGATCCCAGAGCAAGCGTAAACCGATAATAAAGTTGAAAGACCAAACATCAAATATTATCCACACCAACTTAGAGGACATAGCAAAGATTTTCTCCACTTATTTTGAGGATCAACGGACTGGGATAAGATTTGTTCCTTTCTTACATCACAGGACTTGCCCGGTCTGTCGGAGGATCAAAGATCCTTATTGGACAGTCCATCCACAGAGCAGGAAGTGAAGGCGGTAATAGCCTCTTCCCCCAATAACAAATCTCCAGGACCAGATGGGTACAGCACTGAATTTTACAAATTGCTTTCCCCGCAGATCACGCCAGTCCTGACCGCTCTCTACAACACACTCTACCAAGAACATGGTTCATCAGATTGATTCTTAGATTCCTGTACGATATTAATACCCAAGCCAGATAAAGAACCCCTAGAAACTAAAAACTACCATCCAATAGCATTGCTCAATTGCGACTATAAATTCTTAGCTAAAATACTAGCCACCAGGATCCAGACCTTTTTCCCCTCGATTGTTCACCCATCCCAAAGAGGATTTGTCAGGGGCAGACAGGCGGTTAAAAATATAAGAAATGTGATTAACGCAACAATTAGAGCAAAAGAAAAAGATGCCAGACCAACTATGCTTTTGAGCTTAGACACCTCAAGGCGTTCGACACGGTTTCCTGGCCCTTCCTTTCGGCTACCCTCTCAAACAGGCAGCTTGGCCCTAATTTTCAAAACTTTGTAAATTACATCCAAGAGAGCGCCTTTACCACCCTGCTGATCAATGGTTCTCCGACAGACCCGATCGATATGTTTAGAGGTACACGACAGGGATGTCCTCTCTCGCCCCTCCTGTTTAATTTATCACTGGACCCTTTACTCTATTGTCTACAACCCAAAACCCGCATGGAGCTGGATCCCACCTCTCCCATGTGGAGGGTTTAGCTGCGTTCGCGGATGACGTGCTTCTTGTAATAAGAGACCCACGACATGCTCTCACCCAGATCCTCCAGACCTTGACAGAAGTAGGTTCACTAACGGGATACAATATTAATGTAGACAAAACACAAGCCCTAATGCTATCAGGCCCGACGAAGCCGGCCTGGGCAGACCCATATCCCTTTCATTGGTGTGAAAAGGAATTGCTTTATCTGGGGGTACACATAACGAAAAGCCCCGACCTGCTTTACAAATATAATATCCCTAAATACATAGCTGAGGCGGAAAGGAGACTGGAATCGTGGAGAGGGCTGCCCTTATCATATCTCGGTCATCTTCTAAAACTAATTGAATTTCCCAAATTATTGTACCTAATACACTCCCTCCCTATTTATGTCCGAAATAGGGATGTTAACCTGCATTAATAAAATGTACCGCCAATTTGTCTGGAAAGGGAAGAGGCCCCGGATTCCCTGGCTGGTGTTGCAACAACCTAAAAATAATGAAGGAATAAACCTTCCTAATATTAGAGATAACAATGTTGCAGCTCTGCTGCCGGTGACGCTGGACTGGCTTCAGGGATCTGCGATATTTGCAGACACAGCGTCTGACCAAAACTTCTTGGGAGGTTTGTCCCTCTCTGACTTTCTGCACACGCCCTATAGGCAGATACCAACCCTGGTGAAATCTAATCCATTATTAAGCTCTACATGGAGGGCATGGCAGAAACTGCGAACACAACTGGGTCTCCATCCACAGGCCTCGCTGCTACGCACATTCTGGGGAAACCCGGACTTCCACGGAGGGAACCCCCACCGTGAGTTTCATAGCTGGAGGAAAGGCGGGATCAGATGCATAGCCCACTTGGTAGACCTTAAAAAACACACTCTTCTCTCTCTTGAGGAGCTAAAACTCTGATTCCCGGGGACACGAATCTCCTTCTTTGCCCACTTCAGTGCCTGCGATTACTCTAACACTGCTCTCTCACAAACATCCGCAACTGAATGGGATCTTCAGCTGCGGGGTTCTGGAAGTTCCTACAACATCCCACCACATCGAGGGGGCTAATTTCACACATATACAATTATATACGTACACCTCTAGATTTTGCTAATACCAATATGGGACTCACTAAATGGGTACAAGACGACCCAACTTTCGACCTTCAAACTCTCCAACAGGCCATTAACAACAGCCGCAAATTTCTGCCAGCCAGCAGATATCTGGATATGTCCTTGCAGCTGTACCATAGAGCATACATTACACCGCCCGGGGTTTCAAAATGGGGATTTTTAGGATGAC
>JAODAL010018015.1:0-75964 GCA_025379985.1 Phyllomedusa bahiana | reverse complement strand
CAGCGGGGCCGGGCGGGTAGTCATCAGTGTGAAGCGTTGGCGGTAAAATCCGATACTCGGCGGTGTGGCAGTTCTTTGTTTAAGACACCGGGGGCCGAATATGGGTATATGTAGAATCTGTAAGCAGAAAGTGAAGCGTGGCCAGGGAGCAAAAAACGTTGGCCCCACGGCCCTGCGTCAACACATGCAGGTCACCATCCGGGTTGGCCTGGGAGAAAACGTGGCTCAGATTGTGGTGGTCCATCCTGCCGCCGCAGCAACAGCAGCAGCAGCAGCGCCCAGTGGCACGCATGCCATTGCAGCCAGTCAAGGCTCCACCACCTCTGCAGAAGGGAGCTGTTTCTCTTTGACATCCCCCGGGGTCCAGATGCCCCTGCTCCTCGCAAATCATGGGCCAGCAGTCGTTCAGTGGGGGCGATTGCAAAGAGACAACAGTATGCGTCCAACCATCCTAAGGTGCAGCAGCTGACCGTGCTCCTGTCCAAGTTGTTGGTATTTGCAGTCCTCCCTTTCCAAATGGTGGGACTCTGCACCATTCAGAGAAACTAATGGCTTGTGCCGACCCGAGATGGAGAGTTCCAAGCCGTTAATTTCTTTTCCAAAAAGGCGAGTCCCAAGCACTTCATATATATGTGAACAGAAGGTGGGCCAGTCCTTAAGCTTATCGGTTTGTTCCAAGATGAAACGGCAGCGCGGACGTCTGGAGCTGTAACTACGGTCAGGGCCAGTACATGTCCTTTATGGCCCACTGGGGTGAATGTGTTTCCCGGCCCAGTCACACAAAAAACTTGGACAGCAGACGCCGCTTTCTCTCCATGTTGTAAAAACTGCTGCTCCTGCGCCAATGTCCGCCCCCTCCTCTCCACCACCACCATCTCAGCCTCCAAAAGTACTGCCCCATCATACCACATGTGTAGGGCACAGCGGTTTTCACGCAGTTCTTTCACCTGGCTTGCCTCGGTGAACGAAGTTTACACAGGGGAGGAAAATGCTCCGCGTCATGCAGCAAGAAATCGATGTGTGGCTTTCTCCGCGCCAACTGCAAATCGGAACCATGGTGACAGACAATGGGAGGAACATGGTGTCCACGCTGCACCGAGGAGGATGGTCATGCGCCCTGCATGGCGCACGTGTTCAATCTGGTTGTTTAAAAGGTTCCTGAAGTCTTCCACCGATTTTTCAGAACATTCTGAAAATTGCCAGGAAAACTGTGCATGCACTTTATCCATTCGTACAAAGCCAGGAAACACCTCCTGAGTTGCAGCGGCAGAACGGCTCCCCAAACAACTCTGATATGCGATGTTTCCACCCGTTGGAATTCCAGCCTGCACATGTTGGACCGACTGTATGAACAGAGAAAGGCCATTAACGATTTTTTGATGATCCAGGCAGACAGAAGTATCCCCTGTGTAACTTTGATGTCAGCCAGTGGCAAACTCATGCGTGACACCTGCCGTTTGTTGAAGCATTCGAGGAGGGGGAAGTTTTTTTGTCAGTCGCCAGGACTACGGGATGAATAACGTCATTCAATGTTTCATGTCCTGGAACAGATGCTAAAAAAATCTTTTGGGGCAGGGACGGGGGATGTGGCGTTTAATTCGTGGGCCACATGAGTCGGGGGGGGCTGAAGGGAGGGGGAGGAGGGGGGGAATTGGGCAAAAGCTTTTCTGGTGAAATGAGGGGATTTTCTCCAGGTGCAAGAGAGGGGGAGGGAGCAGCTGGAGGAGGTGGTGGAGATGAGGAAGAGAGGAGATGCCCCGCAGCACCATGGGTTACGGGGAAATGGAGGAGGGACCCCCTCGGAGTAAATTGTGCAGATGGCCCGCAGCATTTTATTTCCCCTGGCTAGGACACCCTTTTATAGCAGCATCGGCAGAGGGATGACTTCTGGTTCCCCCCCATTGGCCCCTTCTACCGGTCCAAAATGGGACCCTTTTTCCCCAGCTATTGGGGGGGACAAACTCAAATACTATAGGGAAATCCTCCGTAATCAGTTGGCCGTGCCTATGTGCGGCATCGTCCCTCTCGAAGGCCCTGAGGGGGGTTCCTCAGCGGGTCACGTAATACTGCTGTGGTGCGGGGGGGAAGGGGGGGGGTAGGAGAGTACCAGCTCCTCGCAGAAAACCTAAGTTGGAGTCCGAGAGCAGTTTCCCTCACCCGCTAGGAGGAGGTAGTCGCCAGCAGCAGCAGCAGCGGATGGGCGTCCCAAACCCAAACAGGTGGGGGCCTATTGGGAAAGCACTTGCCACCCCAGTTGAAGATCCGCTGGACTATGGGCAGCCAAAAACTGGATGGGGGCCCCTACTTCCCGAGTTTGCAGTGGAGAAGCTGTCCTCCCCCGGCCGTTGGTGGCTAGGCGGGTTTTTTGGTGCGGCGGGGGCCATCGTTCCCCCAAGGGAAACCCGCTTGTCCAGGGTTATGGGGAAACGCCGCCCTTTTGTCAATTTTGAATAGGGGGGGATCGGCCGGATTTCCCCACACCAATGCCTTAGGCGTCAATAAATTTCCCCTGACGCCCACCCCCAAACTGTGGAAATGGTCTGGATTAAACACCTGCCTCAGCCATATTTGATGCCGCCACCCGCCCGATGCCCCCATTGCTGACAGTTTTTTCCATCGCCACCAACCAAATTTTTTTACCAGGGGTGGTTTGCCACCCATCCACACTTGTATTGTGCCAAAGGGTTTCGGGCCCAGCTGCTGCTGTGGTGCTGCCCCGACCTCCACACTGTGTCTTGTCCCCTGTGGCCTACTCCTGTTTTTGCCCCCTCCCGAATGTATTGTGCCACTGTCTACCTCATGCTGCTGCTGTGGGGTGATGCCCCGTGACCTACACACTTGTCTTGTGCCACTGCTACCCCATGGGTGTGGCTAGACCCTCACCCCCCCACTCTGTCATAAAGTTGCCACCTGAGTCTCGCTTGTTTTTTTTTCCCGCTTTCTCTGGCATGACTTTATCAGGCACATTCCCGCTTTTTTTGGTCGTTTTGCCCTCTTAAGTGCCCAGGGAATTTTATAGTGAAAGCGATTTAAGAGCGGCGGCCTTTTGTGCGTGTCATACTAAAAAAAAACATTGTATGAAGACCAAAACCAATCTCCCTCTGCATATTTAAAATGGCACAATGTTTCTTCAGACCCTGCAGGCTCTTTGCAGCCCGGAAATACGTTTTTTTTAAAGTGAAATTGTGCCCAAGTAAATTTGGAAAGAAGTTTTTTTTTTGCCGAGAAATTCGGCAAATGAACGAAACTAAATTTTTGGGAAATTCGCCCTTCTAGAAACTACTTGCCATGTTTGCGTTTGTTTTTTTTAAAGGTTCATTTCTTTGGTTGTGTAATGTGTTCTCTATATTCTGCAGGTTGATTCAAGTTGACAATACCAAATATGTGGGTTTTCAGATGTTTTTTGTACTGTAAAAAGAAAAAAAACATCTCTTTTAAAAATTTAGCCAAAAATTTTTTGTTTGTCCCTTGTGGAATTTAGAGAGGGGCATTTTTTTCAGGTGATGGGTATTTTTTTTTGGCACCATTTTGGGATACATGTGACTTTTGATCATTTTCTCAAATTTTTTGGGGGTTGTGAAATGACCAAAAATCCAAAAAATTTTTGCATTTAAAAAAAGATTTTTTTTTTTATTACGGTTTCAGCATAGGATGAATGATTTTATATTTTTTAATAAATTGGATTGTACGTGGTGATACCAATTATGTGTAACTTTTTTTAATTTTATTTTTTTGATTTGTAAAATGGCAAATGGGGGGATTAGAACTTTTAATATCTTTTTTTCATAATGCGGAGGGCGGGCGCCATTTGACCCATTTACCTAGGGCACCAAATTGTCTTGTCCCGGCCCTGAATCTAACCATAAAGGATCAGGAACCATTGGTTAAAGGGACACTTCTGTCATAAAGGGGTGTTTTTGTTAAAATAAATATTCCTGGATAACATTTTTTTGGGGGGACAAGTATTTTTTTTTATTTTATTTTAGCAGTTCTATGCCACTGTTAAAATATTGCCCTTTTCTAGCTGTGATAAAGGGATAAAACTCCTGAATGACAGGGCGGACTATTCTCAGTTTACTGTAATTATTGAAACACCTGCTTATTTGCATGTAGTCTCATTTTAATAGTAGGTAATGATTAATTATTATTATATTATTGTTCTCTAGGCAAGTCTAGATAAAGATAGACTACACTACAAGGCAATCATAGGAGCAATACATGACAGGATAATGGGCAACTTTTTTCTGCACTGGGGCTGGAAGTTTCCAGCTTTCTTCATACTTATCAGGTCTTGCAGATAACACTTACCTTTCTTGGGCCCTTAGTGAACCAGTAAAAGAATCATATAGCCATTCTCACTGCTAAGCTATGAGAGTTCACAGAGGGAAAGTCAGGGATACAAAGCAGGAAGTAATGTATTTAGCGGGACTTTACTAAAAATGTATATTCAAAAAAAAAAAAACAACCACCCTTTAAAAAAATACATACATTAGTCAAATCTTACTTGTCAATATGTGAATATTTCTTATATTTTTTTTTAGAAATTTCTAAAAAAAAATACATGAAGGATTTCAGTGTTATGTTATCACTTGTATATTTTTTTTCTAGTGGCTGTTACGTTAGAAGCACAGGATCTGAATGGGGACAAAATATATTTTCCACTTTTTTTTGTTACATAACACTGTTTATGCATAAAGAATGCTGGCAGAATAGCGCATATACTGGGAGCGGAGGCTTTAACCATGATCTCTCTGATCAGATCAGTAGAGCAAACACCTTTCATGTCTGTGTGGATCACCTGCTTCCTAAAACATCAACCATATGTCTGCTCATCTGCACCATGCTCTGCTCTATTGGTTTCTTCTGCACCAGTCATGGTGGTGCGTAGCCATTTCCTGTAGCGTTTTCTTCTCCTTGAGTAGCTTTTGTACACTCAAAGGCCTCAGCACATTTAACTTGACACAATAGATATGAGACTCAGGGTTATTCCACTAGTCTACCCAGACGTCAACAGTTATCAACTGGTATAAAAGAGGCAACACTGGAATACAGTTTGTTGTGCCTGTTTGTGAATAGTAACTTCAACAGCATGAAACTTACATATTACAAATACCATCATATTTATAGGGCAATAAGACCCACCGGACTATTGGTTGAAAGGAAATGTAAAAAATTAATTCCATGGTGAGCTAAAAGATCGATAGGGTAAGTCAATAATATATTTATAAAAGTAAAACTCATGGATAGTTATAGGGAGATTTGTGGCTGACACATGTATGAAAACTGTCAAGTTCTAAAACTCAAGGGGGAGGGAGCCCCATCAGCGGTTGCATTGGCCGTGGCCGCTGTCTTGCGCAGTGGGAGTGCCAGGAGCCAGGAGGCCTCTCAGGGGCCCGACGGTATCCTCCCATCAGACCAGGTGAGTGCCAGGGTAGGCGAGGGCCAGGAGATAGGTCCCAGGGAACTGACAGATGACGTGGCAGTCTCATGCATTCTGGCCATGTCTAGTCGAGAGTTTCAGGCAGCATTAGCGGCTGAGGACAGCCTGAAAGCTCTCAAGGAGCAGGCGGCACAGCCACCTTTGGACTCAGACACCGCGCGGGTGGTCTGGGACCCAGGACGGCTGTACCACGTTACGGTCTGACCGGGTTCACCGGAGGCATGGCCCAGGGACCAACGGTTGGTGGCACCCTATCCGTTCAGGGCGAAGTTGTTGCGGGTTGCGCACGAGATTCCGATGGATGGACACCTAGGGATCACCAAGACCAAGGAAAGGCTGTCCCAGCATTTCTACTGGCCAAAGATGGGGACTGATGTGGCTGCCTACTGCCGTTCGTGCGACACCTGTCAGAGGGGGAGGAAGGCAGGGCCCAAAGCCCCACTGGTACCTCTGCCCATCATAGAGGAGCCTTTCAGGAGGGTGGCTGTGGATTTAATTGCTGTCCATTCCCAGCAGCTCCAGAAAACGCTTCGTACTGACGGTAGTAGACTATTCCACTCGGTACCCGGAATCGATAGCCCTGTCGTCCACCGACAAGGTGGCCACCGCCTTACTGGAGATTTTCTCTCGAGTGGGCTTTCCTCAGGAAATGCTCACTGACTGGGGGACCCAGTTCATGTCGCAGTTAATGGAGTCCTTGTGTAAGCTGATATAGGTGCAACATCTGGTGGCCAGCCCATACCACCCACAGACTGTGAACGGTTCAATGGCACCCTGAAGCAGATGCTTAAGATGTTGGTCGACACACACAGCTGCGCCTGTGAGCGGTACCTCCCACACCTACTATTTGCTTACCGGGAAGCTCTACAGACCTCAACGGGGTTCTCCCCCTTTGAGCTCCTGTATGGGCGATGTGTATGGGGGCCCCTGGCTCTGGTGAAGGAGGCCTGGGAAGGAGACTTAGCAACCCTGGAGGTGTTAGTCATCGAGTATGTTGTGCACTTCCGTGACAAAATGCAGGCCTTGACGCAGTTAGTGCATGAGAATATGAGAATATCGGTCCCAGGCCGACCAGAAGCAGTGGTATGACCAGAACACTTGTGAGAGGACCTAACAGGTGGGTCAGAAAGTGTGGGTACTGGTCCCTGTACCACAGGACAAGCTTCAGGCAGCCTGGGAAGGCCCATATGTTGTGCACCAGCAACTCAACGCAGTCACGTACCTGGTCACCCTGGACCACGACCGGTGAAGGCGGTAGGCCTTCCATGTGAACATGATGAAGGCGCATCACGAGCAGGAGGCATGTGCCCTTCCCGTGTGCAACCTGCCCGAGGAAGGTGAGACGGTCAGGGCAGGTGGATCCATAGAGGATGTGGAGATTTGCAGACAGCTCCTGGAGGACCAACGGTCCCAGCTGTTGGACACCCTCCACCCCTTCCGGGCATTGTTCACCAATGTGCTTGGAAGGACGGAGTCAGCCGTCCATCTCATGGACACCGGGGATCACCCCCCCAATACGGCGTTCGGCATATCGGATCTCCCCCGAAGTGCAGCAGCACATGCGCAAGGAGACCGACGAGATGCTGAAGCTGGGGAGTCATCCAGGCATCCAACAGTGCCTGGGCCTCGCCTGTAGTCCTCGTCCCCAAGAAGGATCGGACCACCCATTTCTGCGTGGACTACATGGGGCTCAATGCTGTCACGGTCACCGAGGCATACCCAATGCTACGCATCCATGACCTGCTCGATCAGTTGGCTGGGGCCAAGTACCTGACCATCGTGGATCTGTCGGGGATATTGGCAGATTCACCTTGTTGAAGAATATACAACAGCTACAGCTTATGTTAAAAGAACTTAAGTCATACAGACAGTAGGTGGCGCTGAGTTATGTATTAAGTGTTTCTTTGCTTATGCATTGCTATGCTAGTTCTTGTTACTGTAACTGTTACGCATCTCTCTTGTATCCTCCATGTTTTGTGATTCACATGTACAGCATGTAATGGTAGCCATGTATCTCCAGTAAACATCTTAAATGGATTTACTTCCACAACGGTCTGTATGCCTTTGCTTCTACTCCAGATAGCTGCAATCTGCAACAGGTTATGGGCCCATGACGCAGAACACAAAGCAAAGTGCCCAGAAACAGACATAGACAGCAGCAGATCCTGGTGAAAGATCCTCATCTCTGAATACAAGTAAGAAACGGGGTCTAACATACAAAGGAGAGGATCAGCAGAATGGCCAGCAGCTCAGAGCTCAGACTGACAGTGTCCAAGCTGAACAATGAGAATTAACAGCGATGGAAGTTTAAAGTGGAAATGTTGTTATCCAGGGACGACTTGTGGGAGGTCATTACCACAGAGAGACCACGATCAATTACAGGAATGGGACAAGAAGAAAGACAGGACAGGGCCACCATAAGTCTGTAAGTGGAGGATGACAGCTAATTCACATAAGACATGAGAATCAGCAAAGGGAATGTGGGATGCATTACAAAAAATTGCATGAAAGATCCAGTTTAAACAGCAAGTTATTTCTTCTCAGAAAACTATACAGAATGAGACTTGGTAAAGAAAAAGACATGCAAGAACATATAAATGCAATGCTGGAAGTGATTACACATCTGAGGACAGTGGGTGAAGACATAAAAGACAGTCATGTAGCAGCCATATTGTTATGTAGTTTACCTGACTCATACTGTGCACTGATCAATGCTCTGGAAACCAGACCTGAGGCAGACCTGACCCTAGAATTTGTAAAGATTCGGCTTATAGATGAATTCCAAAGGAGAAAGGAACTTGTGTATGAATCCACAGACACCGATGCTGGAACAGCTCTTAAAGCTACAGACACACATTTTCAGAAAAAGGAAACCAGGGCGTGTTTCAGATGCCAACAAGCAGAGACATTTAAAAAAGGACTGCACAATATGGAAGGCAGAACAGCAAAAACAAATTCAAAAGGGACTAAACAAAAGGTCAAAGCACTATATCCAAACCACATGTAAGTAACTGGAATGGTACATTCAAAGCGACAAATGATCAAAAGTTGGAAAGCTGGTGCATTGATTCAGGTGCAACAAGTCACATGACAAGCAAATAGGAACTTCTTCAAAGGGCTAGACAAACTAAAAGGAAATGATTATCTTGCAGATGGAAGCAGTATTAATGCAGAAGGAACTGGTCATGGAATCTTACTGTGCCCAAGTAAAAATGGAGGCAGTTTAGCCATACCAATGCAGGATGTACTTTATGTTCCCAGCCTGGAAGGTGGACTGTTATTAGTGAAACGCCTGACAGCTAAAGGACTTACTGTCAAATTCCATGGTGATGAGTGTGCTATCCTACATGGAAAGAAGGTAATAGCTAATGCCAAAATAAATGAGCACTTGTATAACCTCAGCACGGCGAAGGAACAGATAAAACAATGCACACATGGACACAATGACTGTATACACATGTGGCACAGAAGATTAGGCCACAGACATCCTGACAGCATACAGGAACTACAGAAAAGGAACCTGACAAAGGATCTTAAGTTGTCCAGTTGCTCAAACATCATTAGGTGTGAATGTTGCATTAAATCCAAAGCCACAAGGGCAACACTTCCCAAAGCAAGTGAGAACAGAGCCTCAAGACCACTTGATATTATACACAGTGATGTGTGCGGTCCCATGAGACTAAGCACTCCCGCAGGAAACAGGTATATAGTGACCTTCATACATGACTATTCAAGGTACACAAGTTATTTACCTAATGAAAAACAAAGGTGAAGTTTTGGATAAGCTACAGGACTACATAACAAAGACAGGCAACAAGTTTCAAAGGAAACCTCTGATACTGCGAAGTGATAATGGAGGTGAATTTACTGGAGACAAAATTGAGACCTATCTGAATCAACAGGAGATAGAGCATCAAAAGACGGTACCCTACACACCAGAGCAAAATGGGGTAGCTGAAAGGAAGAACAGAACCTGACCGAAATGATCAGATGTATGCTAACGGATTCTGGACTACATGAGAAATACTGGGGGTGAAGCTGCAATGACAGCTACTTACTTGCAAAACAGTCTTTTCTCTAAAACAGTGGAGAAAACCCCATAGGAACCATGGCATGGTGAGAAGCCAAAGGTAAAACACATAAGAGTGTTTGGTTGTAAAGTATTCATGTATATCCTAGAAGAGAAACGCCAAATTCCAAAACAAAGCAGTGGAGGGAGTTCTAGTTGGATACGGTGATAACTGCAAGGGATACAGAATCCTGGACACTAATACAGAAAGAGTTACTATTAGCAACAGTGTCTCTTTTATTGAATAATTAAATGATTGTTTGATGACTACACTAAATCAAAAACAGAAGGGAAAAATTGCAGTGATCAAAAGACCACTGCATCCTCCGAACAAGAAATTGAAGTCAATACGAACTCAGATACCATGAGTGAGATGACACAACCCACCCAAAATACAGAACCAAGGCGTTCAGCTAGAGAAAACAAGGGTAAAGCACCAGCGCGTCTCTCATACAAGGTGAGTGCAGTTAGCGTCCATGAACCCGCATCCTGGGAAGAAATGTCTCAACTCCCGGACAGGGAAACCAATAAATGGATAAAAGCAGCAGAGGAAGAAATAAAATCTCTGCGTGACACTAAAACGTGGGTGCTAACAGAACTGCCGACAGGAAGAAAAGCTATTGGCTGTAAATGGACTTTTAAAGTTAAATACAATGCTGAAGGCACCATTGAAAGATATAAAGCAAGACTAGTTGCCAAGGGATACTCACAAAAATATGGAGAAGACTACGATGAGACATTCGCTCCAGTGGTTAAACACGCCACTATCAGAACTTTACTCTCGGTAGCAGCTATCAATAAAATGCAGGTGAAACATTTTGATGTAAAAAACTGCTTTCCTGCATGGTGAATTAACAGAAGACATTTACATGGAACAACCACCAGGGTTCAAAGACGAGCAAAGACCAGACCCAGTATGCAAACTTCAGAAAAATATATATGGTCTAAAGCAGGCCGCCAGAGCATGGAATATGAAATTAAATGAGGTCCTTACCAATGAGGACTTTCAGCGGAGTAAGGCAGACCCCTGCCTGTACACGAAGAGACTGACAGACAGATGGATTTTTGTGCTTATTTATGTCGATGATCTTTTAGTCTGTTTTGAGCGAGAAGGGGATGAACAAGGAATACTACAAACCTTGAATCAGAATTTTGAGACCAAAGATCTTGGAAACATAAGTAACTACCTCGGCATTCAGATCGAGAGGGAGGAAAATGGAAGTTTTCTTCTAAATCAGCAGCACAAAATACAGGAAATAATCGAGACGTTTGGATTGGAAGATGCAAAAACAGCAAAATCTCCGATGGAAACCAACTATTTGAAAGAAATGAACAATCAAGACAAATTGCTACAAGCGATAACCAATACAGAAGGGCCATAGGAAAATTGCTGTATATTGCCACTGCTACAAGACCAGATATTGCAGCAGCCGTCGGAATTTTATGCAGAAAAATCTCTATGCCAAATCAGCAGGATTGGAATAGTGTAAAGAGAGTCATACGCTATTTAAAGGGAACTCTGCACTCTAAACTGAAGTTACCAACAAGTAACAAGTGTGACCTAATAGGGTACGTTGACGCTGATTGGGCCGGAGACCCGGGCGACAGAAAATCACAGTGGTTATCTGTTTCTTGTTTCAGGTGGCACTGTAAGCTGGGCTAGCAGAAAACAGCTGTGTGTAACACTCTCATCAACAGAGGCAGAGTATGTTGCAGCAGCGCATGCAAGTCAAGAGGTCGTCAGGCTACGGCAACTATTGGTCGACTTGGGTCAACAACAGTTGGAACCAACGAAGGTCTTTGAAGACAACCAAGGATGTCTTGCACTCGCACAGATGGAAAGAGTCAACCCAAGAACCAAGCATATCGATGTTAAGTTTCAATTTCTGCGGGATCTTCAAGAACAAGAAGTTCTGGAATTGCAGTACTGCCCAACTGAGGAAATGCTCACAGATATGTTCACGAAGCCTCTGAGTACAGAAAGCCATTCTAGGCTCATGAAGAAGCTCAGCCTGATGAACTAAGCCTTAGCTGTTGAGAAGGGGTGTTGAAGAATATACAACAGCTACAGCTTATGTTAAAAGAATTAAGTCATACAGACAGTAGGTGGCGCTGAGTTATGTATTAAGTGTTTCTTTGCTTATGCATTGCTATGCTAGTTCTTGTTACTGTAACTGTTACGCATCTCTCTTGTATCCTCCATGTTTTGTGATTCACATGTACAGCATGTAATGGTAGCCGTGTATCTCCAGTAAACATCTTAAATGAATTTACTTCCACAACGGTCTGTATGCCTTTGCTTCTACTCCAGATAGCTGCAATCTGCAACACACCTGACCCGTGAGACAAGGGAACGTTCTGCCTTTATCACCCCATTCGGACTGTACGAGTCCACTGTCATGCCATTCGGCATGAACAAAGTCCCTGCCACTTTTCAGCGGATGGTCAACACGCTGCTCAAGTGACTTGAAGGGTACGCGGCTGCGTATCTGGATGACATAGCCATTTTCAGTCCCACCTGGGAGGATCACCTCCAGCACCTGATGCTGGTGCTTGGACGTATCTACCAGGCAGGCTTGACCATCAAGCCGGAAAAGTGCCAGCTGGGCATGAGTGAGGTCCACTACCTGGGGCACCGGGTAGGTGGGGGGGCCTTGAAGCCAGAGCCCGGAAAGGTGGATGCCATCGCATCCTGGCCCACCCAGAGGACCAAGAAGCAGGTGATGTCCTTCTTAGGCACCGCTGGGTACTATAGGAGGTTTGTTCTACACTATAGTAGCCTGGCAAAGCCCCTGACGGACCCCACCAGGAAGAGTTTGCCCTCCGCAGTCGATTGGACAAACGACTGCGAGACGGCCTTCCAGGCCCTCAAGGACACCTTGTCCAGCTTCCCAGTACTACAAGCAGCCGACTTCACCCGGCAGTTTATAGTACAAACCGACGCCAGTGACTTTGGCCTCGGTGCAGTGCTCAGCCAGGTGGACACAACGGGACAGGAACATCCTGTTATGTACCTGAGCCGGAAGCTTCTTCCGAGGGAAGTGGCCTATTCTAAGATGGAGAAGGAATGCCTGGCGATAGTGCGGGCCCTGCAGCGGCTGCAGCCCTACCTATATGGGCGTCATTTCATCGTGGAGACAGACCACAACCCTCTGAGCTGGTTACACACGGTCTCCGGAACCAATGTGAGGTTGATACGCTGGAGCCTAGCACTCCAACAGTACCACTTCGCCATTCGCCACCGAAAGGGCCGAGACCACAGCAACGACGATGGGTTGTCCCAACAGAGAGAGGGGTCAGCCGGGCGCATGGGTGAGCACCGAGAAGGTACTGCCCTCTAGCGCCCTCAAAAGGGGGGAGGTGTGAGGAAAATTCACTCATATGACAGTCATGTCTCCTTCAACTTCATAACTAGTCCGATCTGACAAATTTCCCCAGCCCCCAGGAAAGCCTCATTTAATTAACACCCAGCTCAGACCATTGTAAATGCCCTTCTATAGGAAGCTAGCACAGCAGGAGGTTGACCCATCAAAAGAACCCTCATTTCCATTAATTAGCTCAAACCCCCAGCTTCAAAGACTTGACCAAAATGCACCTAGCTGCAACGGCCTCGATGTTTCATAAAGATTTATCGTCGAACAGCTCCTAAGTGGTCAATGGCGGTTTCATAGCTTAAAATATCGAACTCTCCACACACATAGCTACCACCCCCATGTTCGCATGATGCAAGGGGACCGAGAAATTCAGAATTGGACTTAGGTAGCACCTAGGATAGGGGTGTCTGGTATCAGGGAGTAGTGTAGGTCCAGCTGGTTCTGATGTCACAGGTTCCGTTCTGTGCCAATGCCCTGCCGAGGTATGGCCCAGTTTGGTTTTTCAGTCAGAAATTGCATGGCCAGAATGGGAGGAGTTCATAGACCGTCCCAGGGGTGTGTGGGGGGAGTGTAGTGGGCTGCCACGTGGGCTGTCCCATTACAGATATAAGCAGGAGCCCCAGATGGGGCCAGTCGTTGCATCCAGGAGGGGGGTACCTAAGAGCATTTCCAGGAGCATCCACACACCGAAGTCAGGCCACATAAGCCCCCCCCCATGTGAGCCCAGAACCAAGCCAACCACAGGTCACTGGACACATTTTACTGTCTTTGTCTGTAACCATACTTATATTTGCTCCTATGTCTTTTATCTGTATATTATTATCATTTTGTATATTTTTGTCTAGTATGCCCTCCAAGGCATATTAAATCTATAAACGTTATTTTGAGTTAGTCTGTCTTGATCATCGGCCTCACACGCCTAGTACTCGGTCTATAATATATAGCTGCCCAAGGCTGGTTCCTGGCCTTGTTATAAGTCAGTAATGGACCGGTCTTATAACTAAACTAGAAACTGGTGGCAGCCTATTAGACTGGCAGATTTTTGTTTAACCAGTGTGGGTAAACAAATCTCTCTCAGCCGTTCAGGGTCGTGGACGAGGAGTGTGTTCTCTCGTGCTCCCGGAGTCTCCCTGTGCCCGTGTGGACAGGGGTAAACGGTGAAACAGTATCTGGCTGACCTTGTGTACCCCTGGGGGGCAGCGCAATGTCACAATACACCCCAAGTCAGGCCGTCAACCCTCGAGTGGGCCGGCGGGGTGGGCTTTTTCCTGACAGTAAGCATCAGCTAGAAAGGTGCCCAGAAACAAGCCATCTCGCTACAGTAGCTTAAGTATTCAGAGCCTTTGCTCAAATTTTCACACCTGGATTTGAGGATCCTTGCATTCTTCCTTGCAGATCCTCTCCAGTTCCCTCAGGTTGGATGGTGAATGTTGGTGGACAGCCATTTTCAAGTTTCTCCAGAGATGCTCAATTGGGTTTAGTTCAGGGCTCTGGCTGGGCCAGTCAAGAATGGTCACAGAGTTGTTCAGAAGCCACTGCTTTGTTATTTTAGCTGTGTGCTTAGGGTCATTGTCTTGTTGGAAGATAAACCTTCGGCCCAGTCTGAGGTCCAGAACACTCCGGAAAAGGTTTTCATCCAGGATATCTCTGTACTTGGCTGCATTCATCTTTTCTTCATTTGCCACCAGTCACCCGGTTCCTGCAGCTGAAAAACACCCCCATAGCATGATGCTGCCCCCACCATGTTTCACTGTTGGGATTGTGTTGGGCAAGTTTAGAATTAACACCAAAAAGTTAAATCTTCATCTCATCAGACCAGCGAATCCTATTTCTCATAGTCTGGGAGTCCTTTATGTGTTAAATATGAGTGTCACAGCAAAGGGTCTGAATACTTATGACCATGTGATAGTTCAGTTTTTCTTGTTTAATAAATTTGCAAAAATATCTACATTTCTGGGTTTTTTTCTTTCAAGATGGGGTGCAGAGGGCACATTAATGAGCAAAAAAAATTAACTTTTTTGATCTTACCAAATGGCTGCAATGAAACAAAGAGTGATACATTTAAAGGGGTCTGAATACTTTACATACCCACTGCATACAGTATGTGCTGATGGGATCTTCCAGCAAGACAATGCAATATATCACATGACAAGAAATGTCTGACACTGGTTGGAAGAGCATGACCAAGACTTCCAAGTTCTACCCTAGACCTCTAACTCCCCAGACTGGAACCCAATTGATCATCTGTGGAATCACCTTGATTGTTATGTTTGCTCCATAGATCCTCTTCCATGCACCCTCCAGCAGCTGTGGTAGGCCCTGAGGTCATGGCTCCAGATACCTGTGACAACTGACCAGGACCTGATTGAGGCACTCCCAGCCAGTCTAGCTGCTGACCTTGCTAAACATGGCAGTTACTCTAAATATTAGATGCTGGTCATAATACATTTATATAAAGAATAATTGAAAATACCCCCTTTGAAAAGTAAGATGTTAAGCAATATCTCACTGAACACAAAATAACATGAAAGTAAGGTTAATAATATAACTTAGATTAAAAAAACAGTTTTACATAAATTAGTTGATGCAAAAATGAATACACCACACATCAAAACTACTACATCTATTAGCTTTATTTGGCCACATTGATTTTTAAGGTTAGTACCAATTCTTCCAGGCATGGAATGAACAAGTTGCTGACCTGTTGCAACATCTATCCTTTTTCTATTCATCAACAACCATCTCCTTTAGAGCCTGGATGCTGGATAAAGGGTGATGCTTAACTTCTCCCCTCAAAATTCCATATAGGTGTTCGACTGGGTTCATATCAGGAGGTATACCTGGCCACTGAATCACTTTCACCCTGTTAGTCTTTAGAAATCCAGCAATGGCCTTAGATGCCTGTTTTTGTGTTCTTGTCATATGGAAAAGTTGATGACAAGCATGTGCACAGAGTGAGTGATAACAGCATCTTCTCTATAAATATACAGCAGTATATCTGTAAATTCATGATACCATCAATGAAATGTAGTTCTCAAACACCAGGAGCACTCATGCAGCCCCACATAAGGACACTGCCACCACAAAGTTTTGCTTTAGGCACCATGCATTTTTCTTTTTACTCCTAACATTTGTGATGCCATACAGTTTTGAAGTTATCAGTTCCAAAAACATTTATTTTGGTCTCATTACTCTGGAGTATAGAGTCCCAGCAGTCTTTATATTTTTCAGCATGATCCCTGGCAAATTGTAGGTGGACTATTTTATGCATGTGCTTTAGTAGAGGCTCAGGCTTCCTTTGTGGATGACACCCATGCATGCCATTCCCTTGCAGTGTACTCTTTAACATGTCACGGGAAACACTCATTTTGGCTTTTTACTTTTTCAGCATAATGCAGTAAATTTGAATGGTGAGTTTCTTCAACCCTTCTCATCATAAGAAGCTCTTGTTTAGGTGTTATTTTCCATGGTTACTCTGGATGTCTCTCTGAGATGGTTGCAGTTCCTTCTTTGTAAAGTTTTTGGATCACTTTTGCTACAATATTCTGACTGATAAATAACGTTTTGCCGATTTTCTTGAAGCCTTCACCTTTGTTGTACAAAGAAATTATTTTTCTCAGGTCATGAGACATTTCTCTTCAATGTGGTGCCATTGTTGACAGCATGAAATGGGAAAGGATTTTCTTTAAGTAACGCCCTTTTATAGTCACCTGTCTGCTGGGCATCTGCTTAGTGAAGAATTATACTCACATGTGCTTGAATTTTTGTGTATTGCAATTATGTAGTCTAAATTTCAGGTTGGCTCCCAAAACTTTCATTATACTCATGTTTGCAAAATGGTCATTATTAAATTTGTTAGGAAAACTACTTTTCTGAGTGTGTAAAGTAACAAACTTTGTTGGCAATCAATCGCCCACAAATCTGTTGTGGTGCACTAATTAATGCTGAACACTGTACATTACTCAATAAATAGCCATCAATGTCTAAATTGCTGGTAACAAAAGTGAGTACACCCTAAGTGAAAATGGACAAATGATGCCTAATTTGCCATTTCCCTCCACGAATCATGTGTCTCATTAGTGTTACAAAGTCTCAAGTGTGAATGGGGAGCAGGTGTATTAAATTCAGTGTTATCCTTCCCACACTCTCAAATTCTGATCACTGGAAGTTCAACACGACACCTCATGGCAAAAAACTATCTGAGGATCTGAAGAAAAGAATTGTTTCTCAACATAAAGATGGCCTAGGCTATTAGAGGATTACCGTCACCCTGAAACTAATGTGCAGCACGGTGGCCAAGACCATACAGCGGTTTAATAAGACAGATTACACTCAGAATATTCCTCACCATGGTCGACCAGAGAAAATGAATTTAAATGTGCTGGACTGCCCAAGCATGTCTTCAGACCTAAACCCTATTGAGAATCTGTGGGGCATCTGCAAATGGAAGGTGAAGGACTACAAAGTCTCTCATATGCACCAGCTCCATGATGTCCTCATAGAGTAGTGGTAGTGACAACCTGTGAAGCTCTAGTTAACTCCATGCCCAAGGGAGTAAAGGCAGTGCTGGAAAATAATGGTGGCCACACAAAATATTGACACTTTGGGGACAATTTGTCCATTTTATCTTAGGGGTGTACTCATGCTTGAAAAAGGAAAAGTTGTATTTCCGAAAAGTCGCCCTGCCAACAGGCAGCAGGAAGATTGCGCTCTTCTCTATCTGGCTTCATATGGATGTTCACCTAACATAAGTGCTTTACTGCATCAAGATAAGTGCTGTCTAGTCTGCGAAGTTTGTATTTCATTGCCATAGGTGTCTGTCGTCACTTACGACTGTGTATATACACCACCTGAAAATTAAGTAAATAATATTTGAAGTTTACTGCAAACTTCTTGTGTTGTTTGAATTATAAGTAGGGAAGAATACACGGAACATCCCAAGGGGTTTACTACATGACAGCCTCACATTATACGACACATGTGTTAAATAAGTGCCTGCCTATACCTGCTAAGTGGGACATATACCTGCCTATGAGGGGATATATACCTGCCTATACCTGCTATGGGGAACATATACCTGCCTATAATTACACACCATACATATACACCATACATGTGCTCCATATATGTACTAAATATATTGGTTCCGACTTACATACAAATTCAACTTAAAGGGGATTTGCCGGGACGCAAGTTACTTACCTTCTTATCAGCACAGGGAGAATGTCAACAAGTCACGCTGAATCATGAAAGCTGCAGGGCTGAGAGGGAGGGGGTGAGTAAGGAGTGAGGAATAAGGGAGCGTCTCAAAACTTAAGTGAAATAATAACAGTACAACAGTGGATTCTCAATACTGCAAGACACAGCCTCATAGATTGCACTTTCTACCCTGTGCCTTAAAAGCTCATTAATTTTGCCTGTCATCAGATGAGAAGTGTTTCACGCAAGCGCGGCCTGTCAGCTCCTCTGTCGTGTCTAGTGTAAGTTTTCAGGTAACTAAGGGGGATTGAGAAATGCTGTAGCTCTCAGAGTCTTCACTTTTGTGTAATTACATATATTTAGAAAACTGATTAAATAGGCATTTTGGAGGTTCCCACGTTAACATTACATGGTGGCAAAACCCCTTTAAGAACGAACCTACAGTCCCTAACCCGTATTTAACCCGGGGACTACCTGTATATATATTGTGGAGGTTTAGCATCATGCAGGCAAGCAGGGTTTCCACAGACAGAGACAGTGACACAGGTAACAGTCCAAGTTCCAGGCGCTGCCTGGGTTTATTGAGAAAATTACAACAGAAAGCAAAACCAGCCTTAACTTTAGGCTGAACAGAAATAAACGCCTGCTCGGCGGAGCACTGACTAAACACAGTATTTCCCTCACTATGCTTAAATGCAGACTGAGTGTGTTACTCACAGCAGGTATGTTTTTCCTCAGAGTGACACCAGCACCAAACATAGGCCTGCAGGTCCAGGCTTTATAGGCCTGATACCAACATCACCTGTAGCGTGGGAATGGCCACCCACCCTTCACTTTGACCACTCCAGGAAAAGCCGACCCAGACTAAGCGGACTGGAGCTGCTGTATTAAAGAATGTGTCAGGAACATAGTGCTAGTGACACCTAAACTGCCGGTTTTCTTCACCGAGCCCAGGCCTCTCTGTGACACACATCTGCCTACCTACCACCTAAGACTGCATAGGAGAGTACTCTTGGGGAAACAGATCTACCCTCAACCACTCAGTCGGTCACTGTCTCAAATACCCTCCCCCTCTGTTCGAACCTGTGGATTCGGACAATCTTAGCCCCCATACAGTGCGTTCTGGACAGAGCATCCACATTACCCTGAAGTTTACCTGCACTGTGTTCCACTGTAAACTTCAAATTTTGCAGAATTAAGAATCACCTTGTGACTCTTGTGTTTCTTTCCTTTGCCTAAGACATCCTTGTAAGCGGAGAATGATCCGTAATTAACTTGAAGCTGCGACGCAGAAGTTAATATCTCAGGGCTTCAAGAGCCCATTTAATGGCCAAACACTCCCTTATGACACTTATGACATTAGTATGCCCTGGTAGCTCCGAAAATTCATCTGTATTTCTTTGTATGAACACCCAGGTTTCTTGTTTCTGGGACTTTGACAGTGAGTCTGACACATACACCTCTGGAGAGGCACCACAGGGGACACTCACAGAAGTCAAGGTTTCTCTGTCTTTCCATGGTTTAATTAGGTTGATGTCGTACAATTTCTCTGGTTTTCGCTTACCGGGCTGGTATACAGTACCTTATATTCACGTCTCCAACCTTTTCAATCATAGGGCCCTTGCCATTTTGCTAGAAACCTGCTCTCTACAGTAGGGACCAATATTAACACCTGATCACCTGGGTTAAAGCTCCGTACCTTGGCCTACTTATTGTATACTCAGCTTTGAGCCTCCTGTGCCTGCTGTAAATGCTCCCTGACTATTGGCATAACTATAGCAATTCTGTCTTACATTTGGGAAACGTGTTCAATCATACTCTTGTAGGTGGTGGACTGCTCCCAGGTTTCCTTTGCGATGTCCAGGAGGTCACATGGACGTCTACCATAAACCAGCTCAAAGGGAGAGAAACCCAGACTGAAAACATCAAATAAGGCAAAAGACAGTCCCAGTCTTTCTCATCCTTACAAACCATCCTCTTTAACATGCTTTTTAACCCCTTAACGACCTTTGGCGTATTCATACGTCAGGTCGTTTGGGGGTTCACGCACCTGGACGTATGCATACGTCCTGAGGATCGCGTGAACTCTAAAGCAGAGTTTGCGCGATCGGTGCGGGGTGTCAGCTGTAATATACAGCTGACACCCCGAAGCGTCGGCCCTGACCCGCGATCAGTCCGTGGGGGGGGAGGGGGGGAGGTTAACCCCTTAATTATCGCGACCATCGGGTCGCAATAATTAAGAGAGACGCAGGAGGAGATCGCTCCTCCTGTGTCTCTGTCGGCGGCAGCAACTGCACGGATCGCTCGATCCGTGCAGCTCCTGCCTTCTGACAGACAGCACGGAGGGCATAGAATGCCTTCCGGGTTGTCTGTGATGTCACGATGCCCGGCCGTGCCCTGTGGGCATGGCCCGGCATCGTGACTGACAGTTGTCATAGGAACCAGTGCACAGCTACAAGCTGTGCATTGATTCCTATTGAATGAGAGATCTAAAGATCTCTCATTAAAACCCCCTATGGGGAAAAGTAAAAAAAAAAGTGAAAAAGTAAAAGAAACTGAAAAACGTAAAACATAAACACGAAAAATAAAATAACAACACGTACACCACCCTTTTCCCCTTTACAAACGCCAATCGCCCCCAAAAAGATCAAAAATAAATAAAGTACCCATATTTGGTATCGCCGCGTGCGTAACGACCTGCCCTATAAATATGTCATGTTAATTTACCGGTACGGTGAACGCCGTAAAAAAAAAAAAAAAAAAAACAATCACAGAATTAAGATTTTTGTTCATCCCGCAGCACATAAAATGGAATAAAAGTGATCAAAAACTCCTATAAACGCCAACGTTGTACTAATTAAAACGTCAGTTCATCCCGCAAAAAAAAAAGTCCTTACACAGCTCTGTATACGGAAAAATAAAAAAGTTATGGCTCTCAGAAGATAGCGATGCATAAATATTCTTTTACACACTAAAAACACTTTTTTTTTTTTTAAAGTGCTTCAACATAAAAAAAACTATATAAATTGGGTATTGCCACAATCGTATCGACCTACAGAATAAAGCTAACTTATTACGGATACTGCACAGTGAGCGCTTTTAAAATTAAAAATAAAAAACACTACTAGGATTGCAGTATTTTCTTCACTCTGCCTTCCAAAAAACGGATTTAAAACTGATCAAAAAGTCTTGTCCCCCCAAAAATGATACCAATAAAAACGTCAACTCATCCCGCAAAAAACAAGCCTGTACACGGCTCCATACACAGAAAAATAAAAAAAGTTATGGCTCTCAGACTATGGCGATGCAAAAATGTGTTTTCCTGTTTGAATAAAAGTGTTTTTATTGTGTAAAAGCAGTAAAAAATAAAAAAGAATACAAATTGGGTATTGCTGTAATCGTATCGACCTGCTGAGTAAAGCTAGCATGTCCTATCTAACGCAGAGTGACCGCTATAAAAAATAAAAATAAAAAACACTACCAGGATTGCTGTATTTTGTTCAAAACGCCTCACAAAAACCTTAATAAAAAGTGAACAAAGTTTTGTATGCACCCCATAATGGTACCAATAAAAGCATCAATTCACCCTGCAAAAACAAGGCCCTACACAGCTCTGCACACAGCAAAATAAAAAAGCTATGATTGTCAGAATAGGACAACATAAAAACGCAATTTTTTATAGACCTATTTCTATTGTGTAAAAGTAATAAAACATAAAAAACTATATAAAAAAATTTATACCACTGCAATTGTACCGACCCCCATAGTAAAGTTATCACATCATTTACACTGCACAGCGAACGTCAATGCTAAAAACAACGATGGAATACCTGTGTGCCTAAAATGCACAATACACCCCTAGATGAGATCCATGAGGGGTGTTGAATCTAAAATGGGTTGACTTCTGGAAGATTTCACCTGTTCTGGTTCTTTGGGGGCTTTGCAATTGCAACATGGCCCCACCAAAATCTGCATGCCAAAAGCCAAATAGCGCTCCCTCCCTTGTACGCCCTGCCATGCGCCCAAACAGCAGTTTACACCCACATGTAAGGTATTGCCGAACTTGGAAGAAATTGCTTAACAAAGTTTTGGGGTTCTTTTTTCCAGGATTCTTTGTAAATATGAAACATTTTAAGCTAAAATTGCAGATTATTGGGAAATTTTTATTTTTTATTTTCACAGCCTAATGCTAAAAAAAAATTTGTGAATCACCTGTGGGGTCAATATACTCACTACACACCTGTATATATACCTTAAGGGGTGTAGTTTCCAATATGGGGTCTTTTTAGGGGTGTTTATTAAGTTTTAGCACCTTAGGGCCTCCTCAAACCTGAAATGGCGCCTTAATAAAATTGCATTGAAAATGAGACCCCAGAGTCCAGTAGGTGCTCCTCCTATTCTGGGGCTTATGGTTGAGCCAAATAATGCACTAGGGCCACATATGGGATATTTCTAAAAACGGCAGACCTGGGGGAAATGATATTACATTGCATTTACCTAGTCACATTTACCGTATTCCAGTGAATAATGGATAAATATTGAAAATCTGCAAAAATAGTGGAATTTTTAAATTTTACCTCCACTTTGCTTTAATTTCTGTGAAATACCTAAAGGGTTAACATACTTCCTAAACAATGTTGTAAATACTTTAAGGGGTCTAGTTTCTTAGAATCACTATATTTACTATTTTGCCGTAGGCAAACTTAAACTCTATCAGTTCTCTATCTGTTAAACACTAAAACGTAACTTTTATTATGTATAACTCTTAACCTCTATACACACTATTTAAAAACCTGATCTCTCACCTCATCATTTAACCCTTTTTGCTTCTGAAAGAGGGAATAACTCCCTTTCTATTATCAAGTCTGGTGGAGCACCACCTATTAACAGGAGAGCCTTATATCTATAGAAAATTACTGACTCCAGTAAGGGATCCCAAGCCTACCACCTGGGCAGTCGTCCCCAATCTCATGGACACAGAACAAATAAGGCCCCCTTGTGACACCCCTGCAGCAGGTGACACTTGTAGACAAAGGTGAGAAATCACAATTTAAAACGTCAAATCTGACCTCGCCGTCATGTTTCGCCAGCTAACCTGGCTTCATCAAGACTTAGAGGTCCGATCACATGTGGTCTGAGCTCACTTCCTTTTATATCGTGTTAGGTAAACACACCATTCAAGTGCTCACCAATTAGCCATCAGAGAATCCACATACAACACACTCACCCTTCAGATCTCCTGCACGCACACTCATAACATGTCCTGCTAAAACTGCCACCATGCTCTCATGAGCCAACAAACTTCAGACAAATTCATCATCTCCATAACGGGCTTGCACCCCATCTTACCGTACTGCCCGCGCCTACGCACTTCACCAACAGACACCTCAGCCCTGACTGTGATGGGCTTCCGTCTCACTTCTCTCATATTATTGCAACTGCATGGCTCACCTAGAATGAACTAAGCAGAATAGGTGTCTCATTACACAGCACACTATCAACTTTATCAACTCCCATCAGCCCCTTCTCTTCAATGTCTAATATGCATATTTATTGGGAATATAAATTCCATTGTACAATAGACTATTGTCATATTATCTTCCCATAAAGCACTTCTCCTAAATATCTAATATGCATATTCATTTTAATAGAGCTGCAGGCCCCATTAAATACATGTTCCATTGTACTATATAGTATTGTCTCAAGACTATTTTCATAAACCACTATTAGTAGCCGTATTTTTCCGAAATATCTTTGTCTGAATCTGCTTATTTTCATCCAACATAATTTCAAGATCCAAAAAATTAATTTTCTCCCGATGAATTTCAAACGTGAATTTCATCCCAATTTCATTATCATTGAGTCTAGATACAAAATCCATGAATAATTTTTCACTACCATCCCAAAAAATCAAAATATCATCAATAAAGCGCCCCCAAAATAAAATCCGATCTGTGAATATTTCAAAGTGTTCAGAAAAAACAATAGCATCCTCCCACCAACCTAAAAATAGATTAGCAAAACTTGGTGCACAGACAGTGCCCATGGCTGCTCCTTTTATCTGGTGATAAAAGGTGCCATCAAACAAAAAATAGTTATGTGTCAAAACAAAATCCAATAACTGTAAAACAAAATCATTGTGTTCCGTAAATTGTGTACCTCTTGTGTTCAAAAAATACTTGATTGCTTTCAGGCCCAGATCATGTCTGATGTTACTGTATAGGGCTTCTACGTCTAAACTTGCAAGAAGTGTACTCTCACTCACCACTAGATCATTAATTCTCATCACAGTATCCTTTGTGTCTTTAAGATATGAAGGAAGGCCAGTGACAAAGGGCATCAGTATACGATCAACATACGTGCTAGGTCCTTGTGTTAAATTGTTTCTACCTGAGACTATCGGTCTTCCTGGTATTGGCACAACCTCTTTATGCACTTTTGGTAATGCATAAAAGGTAGCAATAGTAGGATTCACATTTAGCATAAATTTCTTCTCCTCCTCAGTAATTAATTTTTTCTCAATTCCCAGATCCAAAATCCTTTTTAATTCCTTCAGATACTCATTGGTTGGATCTTTTGGAAGCCTCTCATATGTTTCTGAATCACCAAGTATTCTCTCAACCATCGCTCTATAGTCACTTTTATTTAAGATGACAATATTACCACCCTTGTCACTGGGTTTGATTACTATCTCCCTGTTAGATTGTAATTCTGCAATAGCTACTTCTTCCTCCCATTTTAAATTTAAAGAAGATGGTTGTCGTCTGAGTGCTAGTTTCTTTATATCTTGCGTTACTACTTCCACAAACGTATCCAATAGATTATATTGTGATATCGGAGGTGTATTCCTAGATTTTGGTTTCAAATTTGTCAAAGGTATATCTAGAATTATGGGGTCTCCTTCACCTTCAACCTGCAATTGTTCAAGATCACCCAATGTTTTCTCCTCTAGTTTCCTAAAGGTTTGTTCATCATTACTTTTCATTTTATGATATTTATGCAAAGCCAACTTTCTAGCAAAGAGATTAATATCTTTTACCCATACAAATTCATTAAATTTGGGCATGGGAGTGAACGTAAGACCATATGACAACACCTGTTTTTGATTTTCCGTTAATCTATGAGAGGATAAGTTAATCACTTGTAGTGCTCCATCCTTTGTTATTTCTGATAATTCCCCTTCTCTCGATGCCTCAAGAGAATCCTTGGTGGTTCCCTTCCATCTCCCTCGCGCTGCCCCTCCCTCCTGAATGAATATTACATGTAAAAGACAAGTGGTTTATGAAAATAGTCTTGAGACAATACTATATAGTACAATGGAACATGTATTTAATGGGGCCTGCAGCTCTATTAAAATGAATATGCATTTTAAATATTTAGGAGAAGTGCTTTATGGGAAGATAATATGACAATAGTCTATTGTACAATGGAATTTATATTCCCAATGAATATTCATATTAGACATTGAAGAGAAGGGGCTGATAGGAGTTGATAAAGTTGGTAGTGTGCTGTGTAATGAGACACCTATTCTGCTTAGTTCATTCTAGGTGAGCCACGCAGTTGCAATAATATGAGAGAAGTGAGACGGAAGCCCATCACAGTCAGGGCTGAGGTGTCTGTTGGTGCAGTGCGTTGGCGCGGGCAGTACAGTAAGGTGGGGTGCAAGCCCGTTATGGAGATGGTGAATTTGTCTGAAGTTTGTTGGCTCATGAGAGCAGTTTTAGCAGGACATGTTATGAGTGTGCGTGCAGGAGAGCGGAAGGGGGAGTGGGTTTTATGTGGATTCTCTGATGGCTAATTGGTGAGCACCTGAATAGGATGTGTATCTAACACAATATAAAAGGAAGTGAGCTCAGACCACATGTGATCGGACCTCTAAGCCCTGATTAAGCCAGGTTAGCTGGCGAAACATGTCGGCGAGGTCAGATATGACGTTTTAAATTGTGATTTCTCACCTCTGTCTACAAGTGTCACCTGCTGCAGGGGTGTCACAAGGGGGCCTTATTTGTTCTGTGTCCATGAGATTGGGGACGACTGCCCAGGTGGTAGGCTTGGGATCCCTTAGTGGAGTTAGTAATTTGCTATAGATATGAGGCTCCCCTGTTAGTAGGTGGGGTTCCACCAGACTTGATAATAGAAAGGGAGTTATTCCCTCTTTCAGAAGCAAAAAGGGTTAAATGATGAGGTGAGAGATCAGGTTTTTAAATATTGTGTATAGAGGTTAAGAGTTATATATAATAAAAGTTACGTTTTAGTGTTTAACAGATAGAGAACTGATATTGGCAAAATAGTAAATATCGTGATCAAAAGTCACTCTGTTCTCTTGCGAGATTCCCAATTTTTTGGAGATTATGTGACAAGTTTGGTGAACAGGAATGTTCAAGTGGGGAATCTAGGGAATGGCAGGTTTTTTGAGTCAGAAAATTAATTTGGATATTTTTTTCACAGGAAGCTAATGTAGTATTTTCTAATCAACCAATTCCATTGAATGAAACTAACATCCATATAGCCTTTCAGAAATTAAATAAAACTTACAAACAACAAATTCTATCAGGCTGGGAAGTAGCCAGTCTAGAGACATACAGTATATACAACAACAAATTGTGTATAGAGGATTACGGATTAGCTTGAGACCAAATACACATTTAGAGGACCCTATTTTTATCAAAGGTTGGGAAAAACTGCTAACTGAATGCTCTCTGAAATTGATGAAATACCTGTCAGAATATGAAAGAATTTCATTCAATAAATTAAGTGAACAACTAAATCAGGAGATAGTGGAGATTAATAACTTTCGGGCCCATCCAGATTTCCCTGAATTAGAACAAAAATTACAGCGAAATAATTAAAGAAAGGAAACACAACAAATATCTGAGGGATCGGAAAGATTTTGATAACAATCAGGTTTATATTTGGAAAAATAGTAGATTTACCTACAAACGTAATCTATATTCAGATTTGTCAGATTCAGAGACTTCTGCTGTAGAAGAATCCTCCACAGGTTCTATTAATAGCTATACGCAGGGGAAGAAAACTGGTTAGAGGAAGGGTCAGAGAAAGAACAGAGGTTGGACAAATAAGAAAACGCACAAAAAATCTTCTACTCAAACAGTATAAAATCAGAATCCTCAGAGATGTCAATCAGGAGATTGACATCATTTATGGGGGTATCTAACATACAGGCCCCTCAAAGCCACATCAGAACTGGACTGGTCCCTAAAAAAATGTATATTTAAAATTTTCTTGAAAATGTGAGAAATCACTACTAAATTTCTAAGCCCTCTAATGTCATAAAAAAAAAGAACATTTAAAAAATTATGCCAACCTATAGTGGACATATGGTAGATGCTAGTTATAAACTATTTTGTGGTGAACAATTATCTGTCTTGCACGCAGAAATTTTTTAACTTTCAAAATCACAGATTTTTCAAATTTTTCGTGAAATTTTTATATTTTTAACAAAAAAACAAGGATTGTATGGATAAAATTTTCTTACTAACTTTAAGCACAATGTGTCACGAGAAAACAATCTCTGAATCACATGGATAGGTAAAAGTGTCAAAAAGTTATTCTCACATTTAAAAAATAGGGCATAGGAGCTGTTAGTTGACACTCTGGGCAGGACTCACATTTCCATTTTACGTCAACATGTATCACTGGCCAGAAAAACCACTGTAGAATGCGCTCCTTGGTCTTTTCGCTGCCTTGATGACCCCCTAGCACATGCTTGTGCGCGAGGTCCAAGACCATTCTCCGATATGACTGAGGTACCACCAGCTGTTCTACAACCTCCCCCCTGACTCTGTCAACCTGATACAGCAGCTCTTGATTGACTGCCAAGTGGGGGAACACTTTGTCAGCCCCTGAATATTGAGGTTCCCCATTCACAACCTTTACATTTTCCCTGGCTTTCACTAAGGTGGGGTCTTGGAGCTGAGCAGTCCCGAAATTATTAGGTAAAACCTCCAGTTCAGGCATAGCAGCCACCTCTTCCTGTTCCTCAGTCTCACGTGCAAGTATGGCTAGGGGAAATTGTTTCATAACTTTCTGTGGGCACCCCTACTGCCTGAACTGTAGCCTCGGGGTTAACAGGACAAGCATTAACACCATCATTGACATTCCCACTACATGAAACATTTTGTCGCCACAAGTCCCAAAATAGGGGGAAGTCTCTCCCGAGGATCACTGTGTGCATGAGGGACCTAACCACGCCTACCTCATGTGAGGCAACACCACAAAAAGTCTCTAGTTTTACCAGAGTAGTAGGGTACTCCTTGGTGTCCCCATGAACACGCAAGACCCCTACAACATGTCTAGTGAATGACTTAGGGTCAAACAGGCTAATGTGCACTAGAGTGACCAAACTACCTGAGTCCAGTAGAGCAGTTACTGGATAGTCATTGACTTTGATGTGACAAAGCTGCTGATCAGTTTCTGGCACAGTCTCTGCAGAGTATACAGGCCATGCAAACAATGACCTCTGCCTAGCCGAGTCACATTTCATAGGCTCTACTTTAAGAGGACAGTTTGCGGCTATATGCCCAGGTCCATGATATCGCCAACATATTACACGGCCCCGGTCGCCTTGAGACTCTGGCCTGTGCCGGACTGTCCATTTGGGACTCTCCCTCTCTCCACCTGATTCCCCTCTGGGCCACCTCCCTTTGGGACACATTTTACCCCCTTTTGATATGGAACAGTCTTACCAGACATTCCGGCCGACTTGCTGTTCCCGGGGTTGGAGCGTCCATGAGGTACGGCTTGCAGTAAGTCCTCAGTGGCTTTGTACCATTCAACGAGGTTAACAAGGTGCTCAGCATCTTTGGGGTCACTTTGTCCAACCCAGCGCTGGATATCCAGAGACAGCCAGTGGATAAACTTGTCCAGGACCACTTCCTCCACCATCTGTGCGAGTGTAGACTTGTCCGGCTGTAGCCACTTTTGCACCCGGTACACCAGGTTGTACACCTGGGAACGTGCTGGTAGGTGCTCTATAAAAGTCTAATTATGCACACGACGGGCTCACATGTGGATGTTCACCCCTAAGCGAGCCAGGATATCGCCCTTTAACTTGGCATAGTCCTTGGCATTCTGCTCGCTGAGGTCAAAATATGCCTTTTTTGGTTCACCCATCAGGAAAGGCGCCACTACCTCAGCCCTGGGAGTCACTGGTAGTTTCTCTCGCTCTTCCACCCTTTTAAAGAGAGTGAGGTAGGCCTCATAGTCATCTGTGAGTGTCATCTTCTGCAGGGAGGTCTGTACGGCCCCACGGGTGGTGGGCAGCAAGCTTGATGACCTCTGCCCACTTTGCGCCACAGCTTTTACCTGCTCTTGCAGCTGCCGGTTAATATGCTGCTGCTCCTGCAAGGCGAGACGATTGGTTTCTATTAGCAGAGCATTGGTTTCCACCTGGGAATGCATGGGCTCTTCATGCACTTTCTGCTGGTTTGTTGTCATCCGTTTGAGACTTCTGTTGGACTAGATGAGTTGTTTTAAAAGTTTGTCCATCTTGACTGTCTCTGATGACTGTGCAGTGGCAGCTTTTACCCAGGATATAGGGCTACAGCCTTATTCAGACACTTTACACGAGCCGTTGCCCCTAACAACAGCTGCAGCAAAACACGTGTATGTCTCTTTAACCTCTGACTGCCCGTATCCTCCACCATAGGTGGGGGTTTAGTATCAGGTAGGCAAGCAGGGCTTCCACAGACAGAAACAGTGACACAGGTAACAGTCCAAGTTCCAGGCACTGCCTGGGTTTATTGAGAAAATTACAACTGAAAACAAATCCAGCCTTAACTATAGGCTGAACAGAAATAAACAACTGCTCAGCTGAGCGCTGACTAAACACAGTGTTTCCCTCACTATACTTAAATGCAGACTGCATCTGTTACTCTCAGCAGGTATGTTTATATTCAGAGTGACACCAGCACCAAACACAGGCCTGCAGGTCCAGGCTTTACAGGCCTGATACCAGCCTCACCTGGTGTGTGGGAGTGGCCTCCCACCCTTCACTTTGACCACTCCAGGAAAAGCCGACCCAGACTAAGCAGACTGGAGCTGCTGTATTAAAGAATGTGTCAGGAACATAGTGCTACTGACACCTAAACTGCCGGTTTCCTTCACCGAACCCAGGCCTCTCGGTGACACGCATCTGCCTACCTACCACCTAAGGCTGCATCGGAGAGTACTCTTGATGAAATATATCTACTCTCAACCACTCCCCCTGTCACTGTCTCACATATACATATAAAAATATTATATATATATATATTATATATATATATTTATATATATATATATATATATATATATATATATATATTATATATATATATATATATAAAAATTTATCTTTATATACATATAGAAAGATAAATAGATAGATATGCATATATAAGCTGTAAATACGGAACATCACTTGAAACCTGTATCTCCAATGTGAGTAAACTAGCACATATACAACTTGTACATGTTCTTGACAGAGCCATTGTGATTTGCCATAAGCTGGATATTTTAGAACAGATGTGGAAACTTAACGTTAAAAAGCCTTTTATGTCTTTGAAGTTCGCGCACAGCAAACACAGCAGAAGGAGGATACATTTTTAGGCCTATAAGAATCTGATTCTTTTTATCTGTCAGCTACATCATTAATCATGTTTATCTGCATGGCCTTAAGAAATTACATGTATTTACAATCCAGTCACATAGGCTTTAGTGAAACATTGATCTTAATGGCTAAAATAGTGCAACAGATCACCATGAAACTGGTATCTCTGGATAGATAAAGCTTTAGAAGCTGGTAACACAGATGGTCCTATTTTCCAGAAGAAGTAACATTCACTGTCTATCAATTCTATCTTATCAAAGACATTTTGGAGGGGTTTCCGGACTTATACACATGCAAGCGTTCCGCGGGCATGACTTCTAAATGGCTACAGCACTGTTGAGTGAACTCTCCCCACCCAAGAGTAAAGGCGATAGGGCCTTTGCTCTGAAGGTGCTTCCATCATGTTGAAAACTGTGTCCAATCTCTTTGTAAAGAGCAGCAGGTAGCTTTGAAAAGCAGGGTCACTCTGCTGACTAACTCAAGACCCTATTGTGCCCATGTAACTACAGGTGAAAGGTCACAGTGCAGTTCAGTCTCTGACCCTTTACTTTTTGTTTGAATTGTCACAAGGTATATTAATCAGATTTATTGCATTATGCTGTATCTTTTTTCTTTTGCAACTCTACCCCAAGAATAGAGGCTTTGTTTACCCCCACACCAATCTTCTATGCAGCACTGAATCTTGGGCAGAACACATAGTTAGAACTATACTTACACATTAGAGGGATATGGAAACATAGCCTGAAGTAGCATGCTTCACATCATGCAATTAGTCTTGATTCAATTACATCATTAGGAATTCAAAAGAACATTGAAATTCTTGTAATGACTTCTAAATATATATACACTTATTTTCATTATAGTACATTTATCAGTATTATAAACTGAAGAAAGCAGCATGGAGGAGAGCTCTCAGCATGGGATACACGGGAGGTTGGAGAGAGTTTACAGGTACTCTTTATCCTGCAACGCAGGAAAGCTCCAGTGTCCTGCTGCTAGAAATTTGTCTGCAAATTGAATCTAATTGTTGTTCTTTTGGGAACAGTCTGGTAACTTGCTCACATCCACACTTAAGCTTTATCTTATTAAAATTATTTAATAGTCTCATAACAGATAATACTACTAAATAGAACTTCATCTATAAGATCACATTTCTGCATCAATGTCATGTCTGGCAATACTGCTAAAATGGGGCACATGGCACAAGGACAACAGATTATAGTGAATTTAAAATGTTGTATCTTTGTGAATTATACTGCATAGACACAGTTAAGTCACCTTATTTTGTCCACCAGGTAATATCCAAAGTAACTGCTGTGTGCAGCATGGACGACAGCTAGGTGGGCTGGGAGTAACTCAATAAGGTCCAGGTAGGTAGTCAGAGGCATGGCTGCAGTACTCTGAAAAAATGAAAGGAGAGCTCTGCTTGGTTGCTATGTGCAACAAAGAAAGTCATACACCTAGACAGTTTTCATATATGTCCCCATAGAGTGAACACGATGATGGAGGTGGTTTCCCAGATTCTCCACTTGGTTCAGATCTGGAGAATTAGGGAATCAGGGTAGTACTTGAAAGTCTTAATCATGATCTTTCAACCAATGATGGACATTTCTAATTGTGTGACATGTCGCACTGTCTTGCCAGAAGATCCAATCTGCTCCGGTGTGTATGTGATCTGCTAGGTTAGATTTAGAACTTTTCACAAAGCAGAAAAGAACCTCTGTTTGCTAAAACAAGAATACCATTATTAAATATGTAGGCATCAAGTCCAGATGAAGCATACACTAAACATTACACTATAGATGCCAAGGTAGTATCTGAATTACTGAGAATTGAAACACTTATCATAGGAATAGTTTTGAAAAATAAAATCTGTCCAAAATGCATTAATAGTTTAGTCTATAGACCTTCAAATGAATTACAGTTTACTCTAAGTAGAGGAGTCTGTGGTGGGTACAATACTGAATCTTAAAAGTCGCAGAAGAAAACCCCATTTGAAGCAAAATATCCAGCATATGAACAAGTAGAAAGATTTGAAATAAATGGTGCTCACCTGCCTGTTGAATGTGGTAGGTATATCACTTGAATCGATTGTGATTTTATCAAAATTTATGTGTACTTCAGGAAAAATAAGGATCTTTTGTCAAGTGTAATAGAGGTTATCATCTCTCATTTTTTTCAGCTAGACATGGATATGGAGGGTTGGGTTGGAATGATCATTTTAACAGCCTTCAGCAAAATTTCCTGATGTGTTCATCTTAGTATGACCTATCTCATCATTCCTTTTTGTTTTTTTCAATTTGTCTATAAAAAATGTTGTATTTCCATGGTTTTGGCTGCATTGTCCAGAATAAGAAAACAGAAAAGGAGTTTGACAACCCTGACTTTGCCTTGACCTAAGATTGGACCAAAGAGAACAGTAAAAATGTATGCTAGAATAGCTAAACCCATTGAGCCTGCCATTTTCCCATGAACAGTCAATGCGCATAATACTACTTTATTTAATATGCAGGGAAAGCCTTATGTCTATCATTTTTAATTGCCTTTCTGCATTGGCCTCCATCACCTTTGCTGGGACACTATTCAATCACTGAACATCCCTTTTTAATAAGACATTCCCATATTTTTTCTGACTTGGTCATCTGAAATTGAGCTTTGTATAGTGACCCCGTGTTCTGGCATTTGTCACTCCATGAAATGTGGTTCTCTAGAACTTTTTATTTCTTTCATGACAACTACAACAATGTCATTCTCTTCTGGATTATTTATCGGACCCTGAATGTGAATGTTTCTCATAAACATATCACAAGTAGGAAAGCAACTGTCTAACTGTTCATTTGACTTCTAAAGTTTGCATTCCCTAGTTTTGGTCAGAACATCTATGGACGCAAATTTATTGAAGTTACATTTTGGAGATGAAGTACTATGTTAGCTTACTCGTATTAATTCCAAATTTTCATTTATTTGACCTGGCAGTTGAATTTTTCTCTTGCATACCTTAATCCTTCCCAATTTGTTATTGTAAGTCATCCATTAGGAAATGAATGGCACCACAAGTTTGACTATTCTTTGGCACAATTTTCCCATGTCAAAGAAGAGAAGATAACAGATTTGTGATTCAGATACTTTTTGCCAAATAATTGTGCAGAAAAGCAACCACTCTCAGTTCTATTCATGTAAAGGGGCCATAGGATTGATTGATGTGACTGGGAAACGTAAGTTCATGTGCAACTCACAAGGTCATTAGTTCACATCTTTGCCCTGGATTACCCCTCAGTGGCCAAGAGATTGACCTCTACTATCAACAGCACAAGTGCATTGGAAGAGACTTTGATTCCAATGATGGAAAATAAATTTTAAGTTTTTGGTAAAAAATAGAAAGGTCAAGAACTTCAGCACTAGAGAAAAAACAAAAATTGTCAAAGTTTATTCAACCATTGATAAAAGAATCTCCTATGGCAAAGGAGCGGCTTCCATCACTCGTAGGAGTGACCCTAGGAGATTCTTTTGATGATGGTTGAGCAAAGTTTAACTATTTCAGATGTCTCTTCACAAGAGTGCTGGATCTTCATGATTCTTTAGAAATATGATATGGCCGGTTGTTCAGCGAGATCTCTGTACACTCTCTTCCTTATACGTATTTAAACAAGCAGATTAGGAAAAAGGGTGAGCTGTTTTGACTTTTCCCCTATGGTTATTTTCTTATCTAAAATGATGACTACATCCCAATGTGAAAATAGGCCCCGGAAAATGCTATCAGGAAAAAAAAAAAATGAAAGGAATACAGAAGAGGCACAGGAAAATGTTACTGTGGTTGGGTGATACCTTTTTACCTCAGTTGCTAAGTAACCACACATCCGGGGAAGTTCCTCTTTTCAGCATCTCTCTTTTGTACACTCTGTACAATATTGGTAGATGAACTGCGAGGTATGGACACATGAATTCAGCACCACATCCTTTCTTTCAGCAGTTTTTTTTTTTTTTTAAACTGTGTCTTAGCACTTAGCCATTGAAAAACTTCAGGAGATACTCATGAGTTCAGTTTACATCTTACTCATTGTTTTGCCTGTTTTTTTCAGGAAATTTCCTGCATAACACAACACTCTACATGATATATTTAATTCAGAAGTATGTATTAAGTATGTATCACAATTTTGCTATAGGCAAGCTTAAACTCATCTTCTTCAGCACAACAAATCTAATAATGCTTAACTTTTATTTCCATTCAATCAAAATCTATAGTCTCTATAAACTGTCTTAACTATATTAAAGAAAAAAAAATGATACAGACTCTTAAACAATAATACCTATGCTGATAAACTCATTCCCAATATTAACCTTTACCTAAATTTGGATTAATAGACAATTTTCCAAAAAACATTGATAGTTTCCCATAGCAATCAGCATGCTCAGTGAAGTAAATTAATAGCCACCCTTCACAAAAGCTTTCAAATCACCTATCTAAGGTAGCTATAACAGTTGAAAAATAGTGACTTACTGGTTGCCTATTGAGTCTGACCTGCTATAGGTGTGGAAAACTATCGTGTCAATGTCCTGGAGTGGCCTGGCCAGTCTCCAGATCTTAACCCCATAGAAAACCTTTGGAGGGAGTTGAAAGTCCGTGTTGCCCAGCGACAGCCCCAAAACATCACTGCTCTGGAAGAGATCTGCATGGAGGAATAGGCCAACATACCAGCAACAGTTTGTGCCAACCTTGTGAAGACAGAAAACGTTTGACCTCTGTCATTGCCAACAAAGGATATATAACAAAGTATTGAGATGAACTTTTGCTATTGACCAAAAACTTATTTTCCACCATAGTTTGCAAATAAATTCTTTCCAAATCAGACAATGTGATTTTCTGGATTTGTTTTCTCATTTTGTCTCTCATAGTTGAGGTCTACCTATGATGTCAATTACAGGCCTCTCTCTTCTTTTTAAGTGGAAGAACTTGCACACTTGGTGGCTGACTAAATACTTTTTTTCCTCACTGTATGAATGAAAGTGTTATATAGAGTGCACCAAACTTTGTTTGGCAGTTTTGCATCAAACTTTAACACATTCTATGCGAAAAAAACACTGCATGCAAATTCATAGATGTCACCCTAAATAACTCTAATTCCATAAATCTTTATGGGAAAGATTAGTTGCAACCCTTAATGTTAAGAGTCTTAATGTACCAGAGAAGAGGTCACTCAATTTGCACTCTTCTTACAAAGATCACAAACTGTTTGTTTGTAAAGGACTTACTTTAATATAGAACAGGCTCCTGACTTTAAAAACTGTTACTACCCTTCCTGTTACCAACAGGGTAAACCTGCCTATAAAACCAGGGGCTTCATTATTTTTAATAAATAGATGCCCTACAAAATACTGGATGCTCATTTCGATAGTACACACTAGTACATACTATATGTCTGTTGTGAAATGATGGGCTATATTGTTATTATTGCCAATATTTATGCACGCGATCAAGATCAAGCTTCTATTATTCTCAAGGTGCCAGACAAACCAGCCCAGTATTGTAAGCATTCCTCAATCCTTTGTGGAGATTGCAAGTTAGCCATCCAACCTCTTCTAGACATATCCTTTGGCCTCATGCTTATTGCATATAAAAAAAAATAATATTTGAGAAAACCATTCTATGCAACTATGTAATAGCAGAAGTGAATATTGAGTATCTTCACCTGCCCCTTTCTCCTTGATTTAAATACAGTCTGTAGCTTACGCAGACCATCTCCAAGTTTATTTATCAAAAATACTGCCCACATAGCTAGACCTGGTGAATTACCTTCTGTTAAACACTGTGTGTGTTATGGGCCTAAAGCAATCGTGCATGTTACTAACACAAATAATTCAACTCCTCTTTTATGTTAAATGCTCTTGAAGGTATTTTCGTTTTAACCTGGTACATAGTAGTACGGTAGTTAAAATGAGAAGTCCATTCTTCCATTCTACTTTCCAGTCACTAGAGAAGTCTTATAAAAATCTCTTTCACCACAAAATATATTACCTTTTGGACTGAAAATATAAGAAGTACTGATAAATTTGTAATTGAGGATTTTCTGAATGGACTTAAAAAACTGGCCGCTAACTTGCATAGACATGTTCATATTCCGCCCTAAAACTGGGCGAAAGAATGAACATGTTATATGTTTTTCGGACCGCCAGCGGTCTGAAAAACTGGCCGGCAGAAAACCTGAGCAGTGGGGACCGCTGCATGGGTTTTCCATAGAGATCCATAATAAAAGTTGTCACCCGGTTTGCAGACGGTTTTAAAAACCGAAAACCGTCTGAAGAAACGGGTGAAAATCCGTGCTGTGGGGAAAAGCCCTATGAGAGAAATTACAAAACAAATATCTTCAGGTAAAAAAGGTAATTTCTTTAGGTAAGAAAGGGAAATAACAAACAAATGGTCTCACCAATCTTGGTGTAGCAAATAGCAGAAGAGCTTATGCAGCTTTAGGCCAACACTGATTCTGGCACAGTCTTTTCTCCAGGCTTCCAAACTGAACTGCACTTGTAAAGTCTTTCAGGTGTCTTTGATTAGGCCTATATGACTGGAGTTTGGAAGCAACATTTTTTTTAAAATTAAAACCTTCCTCCTTTCTGCATGGTCGACTTTCCTTAGATCCAAGAGGAAATGACACGGCCTTTCTCTAATGCTCTTTGTAGAAGAGTGAAGAAATCAGGCGATACCTTTTTCAGGCTAACTGTCACGTCAAGGGAGGTACAGTGAGCCCTGGCTGGAACCCAGTCCACTGTCCCTGCCTGCTTGACGTGCTGCCCTAGGCAGCAGACATCAACTGGGCGACAGTCCCTGCTCTGCCTAAGTGCTGGGGCCGTCAGGAAGTAGAATCGTGAGACAGTCCGGGTAAATACCAAAACGGGAACGCCAAACCACAAATCAGAACCAGAGGGATAAACGTAAACAAGCCGGGGTCAGGAGAACAAGTCGATGTCAGGTTTACGGATAAGCAAACACAATAACAAGAAACAAGGTAGCCAGGAATATCACAGGCGCTGCACTCAGACTTCACGGAGTTTAAATGGGATTCCTGGATACCGCCCCTGTAGCTGATTGGAGCGGTCTCCAAGTCCTCCCATTGGCTGGTGCAACATGCCCCCTGTCAGGAGTGGCTGGGCGTCTGTCACTCACAGAGCTGCCAGCAGCATGTGTATCAGGGTGGGGTCGCTGATCAGCTGCTGCAGCCTGTAGATCCCTGCAGCCTGAGCACAGCATAGCCCTGACACTAACTGAGTATATTTGATGGTGAGCTTTCGAGAGTACTAGCTCCCTTCTTCAGACATGATGTTAAGAAGGGAGCTAGTACTCTCGAAAGCTTACCATCAAATATACTCAGTTAGCATGAAAAAGGTATTGCCTGATTTCTTCACTCTTCTACTACTTTCTATGGCTAACACGGTACAACATTATACTTCTAATGCTCTTTGTCTATTATTTTATTTTTCCAATTAGGATCAAAATAGTAAACTGCTTCCTGTACCTGGATTATAATAATAATCTTTATTTATATAGTGCCAACATATTCCGCACAATAAAAAGCTACTTACAGATGAGACACAAGGTGTGAGGGCTCTGCTCGTAAGAGCTTACAATCTATTAGGGTGTACGGGTGACACAAAGGGTGAGAAGTGCTAAGTTTACAATAGTCCAACCATGTTTCATAATTATGGGGTGGTTTACATGAAAATTAGATGAACCTGCCACCCTGATGTCACATCTATATACAGATAAGTGCCTATGAGTGCCCTAGTGTAGGATGTGACAGAAGTGTGTGTGATAGAAGGTGGGTGTTAGCAATTAGATATCTTAGTAGGCTTGATGTATTTTCAGGGCACTCTTAAAACTATGAAGGTTATGATTGTGTCTAATGGTACACAGTAGCATCTTCCAGAGAAATGGTGCAGCACGTGTTAAATCTTGGAGACGGGCATGGGAGGTTTGGAGGATTGTGGCCTGTAATTTGATATCCACATCAGAGCCGAGAGACTGGGTTGGGTGGTAGACAGAGGGAAGAGGGAAGAGATGTAGGGGAGTGCAGCACTGTGGAGAATGATAAATTTACATTGTATCTTGTACTGGGTGGGTAATCAGTGCAGTGACTGACACAGGGTAGAGGCATCAGTATAGTGGCTGGAAAGAAAGAGGTGCCTGGCTGCTGCATTCAGGACAGATTGGAGAGGGGAGCGTTTGCAGAGAGGGAGATTGATGAGCAAGGAGTTACAGTAGTCAAGACGAGAAAGAATAAATGATGTCAGAGACAGCAGACAGACAGTCACCGGTGTTTTGTAGAAGAGCAGGAGTGATGTCATGGGAAGAGGTATATAATTGGGTGTTATCAGTATAGAGATGGTACTGAAAAACAAATCTGCTGATGATTTGTCCAATGGGAGCTGTGTAGATTCAAAAGAGGAGAGGACCAAGAACCGATCCCTGAGGAACCGCAACAACAAAAGGGGGGAGGAAGAAGTAGAACCTGCAAAAGAGACACTGAACGAGCGATCAGAGAGGGAGGATGAGAACCAAGAAAGAGCAATGTCCAGGAGGATACACGGCACAGTACAAATACACTTTGCACTCTTTTGCGCCCGTGGGGGCCCACAGGGGGGGCCACAGAGGGACAGCTTTTCTGCGCGGTTTGCTGAGAAAAGCCCTCCCACTTCGCATTAACATGTTCATATTCCGCCCGAAAACCGGACGGAAAAATGAACATGTTGAATGTTTTTCAGCCTGCTGGCGGTCTGAAGAACCGCTCGGCAGAAAATCCATGCAGTGGGGACTGCTGCACAGATTTTTCATAGCGGTCCATTTTAAAAGTTGACACCCGGTTTACAGACGGTTTTCAAAACCGAAAACCGTCTATAAAACCAGGTGAAAACCCGTACAGTGGGGACAAGTCATAATGGCGCTGAGCAAGGTGAGGAAGAGATGGTGATCAACAGTGTCAAATGTGGTGTCAAATGCTGCAGAGAGTTCCAGAAGAAGCAACAATGATTAGTTGCCTGGAGAGTTAGCTGTGAGGAGATCATTTGAGACTAGAGCATTTTCTGTGGAGTGTAAGGTGCGGAAACCTGATTTTAAGGATCGAGTAGAGAGTTAGCAGAGAGATAGCGGATTAGGTGAGAGTAGACTAAGCGTTCTAGGATTTTAGAGATGATGGGCAGGTTAGAGACTAGTCGGTAATTAACAGCGCAGGATGGGTCCAGAGTGAGCTTTTTTGTAAAAGGGTTATAGCAGCATGTTTAAAGGAGGATGGGAAGATCCCAGTGGAGAGAGAGGGGTTGAAGACTGCAGTAAGTTGAGAGAGGACAGCTGGAGAAATAGACTGAACAAGGTAGGAGGGAATGGGGTCACAGATGGTGGGGAGAGCAGACAAGAGAAGCATGGATACTTCTTCCTCTGTCGTCGGGTCAAGGGCTGAGAGTAGACTAGAGGACGTGCTGAGAGGGGCAGGATGGGTATTACTTGGGGATTGAGATGCGATGTTTTGCCGGATACTGTCGATTATGTCTTTGAAGTAAGTAGCCAGGTCTTCCGCATAGAGGTCAGTGACCGGGCCCTGAGCTTTAGGCCTGAGTTGGGAGTGGAAAGTGTCAAACAGTCATTTTCGGTTGTTGTGTACTGTTGAGATGAGGGAGGTGAAATATTCTTTTTTGGTGCAGTAAAGGGCAGTGTGGTAAGTCCAGAGCATGAACTTGTAGTGAAGAAAGTCTGCAGATAGCCTTGACTTTCTCCACAGACATTCAGCACACCTGGAACATCAGTGCAGAAAGTAAGTCTGAAGCGTGTGCCAAGGCTGCCGGCGTCTGATTCTGGCGGTGCGGTGTGTAAGTGGTGCAAATCTGTCAAGGGTGGTTGAGAGAGTTTCATTATATTGTTTTACAGCCAGGTCAGGACAGAGACAAAGGAGATTGGGGACAGTGAGGACTGTATGGTGTCTATGAGTTCCTGAGTGTTAATAGAACAGATATTTCTGAATGTGTGATGGGCAGGTGTGTCCAGTGAAGGGTGAGAATTAGTGACAGTGAAGGAGATAAGGTCAAGAGAGTTCCCATCCTTGTGGGTGGGAGAGTCTGTAAATTGCAATAGGCCAAGAGAAGATGTTAGTGAAAGAAACTGAGAGGTGGAAGTAGACATGGGGTCGTTAATGGGGATATTGAAATCACCCATGATGAGAGTGCATATTTCAGTAGAGAGGAAATGAGGGAGCCATGCAGCAAAATGATCCAGAAACTGTCGGCGTGAGCCGGGATGTCTGTACACAACCGTGACTCTGAGAGAAATTGTCCGAAAGAGTCTGAGGGTGTGGACCTCAAAGGATGGGAATGTGAGGGATGGTGCCGGAGGAATAACCTGGTAATTGAAGTGTTAAGAAAGAGGTATGCCGACTCCTCCACTCTGCTGGTTCTCAGGTCTGGTGGTCTGGGTGAAATGGAGGCTACCATAGGTGAGAGCAGCAAGGGAAGCCATGTCAGATTGCTGGAGCCAAGTTTCTGTGAGAGCTAGCAGGTTGAGGGAGTTATAAGCATCCGTTATAATCATCATTGCCATCAATTATGCTCACAGCAACCCTTTGGTCATCCAGATCTCATTTGATAAGATCCCATCTGTTGACAAAGATTTGTAGATGTTACCTTAATTTTTTTTTTATTTCTCATGGATCTCCAAAATAGGTAATACAGATTTTGTTCTTCTGGGGTTAATTTCTTATCCTCTGGGGTTAATTTCTTATCCTTTTAAAGGAAACTTTGTTCATCCCCTCTTACTTTCTAGCATGTCATTAGTGATACATCCCTTTACCCCTTTGTGGATCTTGTGCCTAAGCCTGCCCACTCCTCCACTAAACTGTTGGAAGATCTCCAAGACACTTTTATGATACAAACCCTGACTTAATTTATACTGCTTCCGTACTCCTTTTAAGACTCTTTGTATATCTCCTACACCACTAACAGAACCAGTCTCCACTATTTATGGCTTATCATTAATTTTTTTTTATCCTGTGCTATCTTCTATCCTCATAACTAGTTAAGAGGGCAAACTTTATTGTGCATTATAAGTCTCTAAAGGGACTAAATAATTTTCTCCCTCTTAAAAAATCTCCTTTAAAGATCAGAAGACTAAGTACAAGATTTTAATATGGTGGTATAGGGTTCCTGCAGTCCTACAGTAGATATTCCCTACAACATCAAATCGCTATTGGTGCTGCATTAAGATTCAAGGCATGGTGTTATGCATATGCCCACCTCCACAAACATTGTGAACTATAGTGATGAAGCTAATTAGTAAAATCATTGGCTACTTTATCTCAAATAACACCTCGCTTCTTCTACTGTCTATGCTCCCCAATGCCCAAACCCAAAGTTTACTTAGATTCCTACTGTTGGCTACCTAAACATTAATTCCACATCTATGGGAAAGCTAGCATCTGTCCTTGATTACCGAATTGTTTATCTTCAGGGGATGAAGGAAGGGTAGTTGACTCCGGAAAGCATTTAGATAAGTATTTAGGGCCACATGTATGAAAACTGTCTTGGTCTAAGACTTTCTTTGTTGCCCATAGCAACCAATCAGAGTTCCCCTTACATTTCATCTAGTGCTCTGAAAGAATGAAACGGCACTCTGATTAGCTGCCATACGTACATGTCCCCCTTAGTCTTTTGGAGGTCCAGAGCATAAGTCATACTAATAAATTGATGCTGGTCTACAGGCAACTTAACTCATTGTACAACATAGATAGGGACAGCTGACGTGTTCCAAAGTTTGCTTGCTTGTTCCCTAACAAACTGATTATCCCTGGGGTTCTCTCATTTAGCTAACTATTTTTCACAACCCTGCTCTTCTTAAGAGGAGGTCTTCAGTATAGACACCATAATAATTCATCCTAAATATCATACTATTAGAAACATAGGTGTAACTTTAGGGGGGTCTGGAAGGATTGGTCCCCCCCACTCTTTTCTGGGTGGAGGACGGTTCCCCACACTTTTTAGCCACTTCAATAAAAATAATTCATATGAAAGCATGAGAATACGGTTAGTGGGGAGAGCAGAGCACAGAGGAGGAAGAAGTTAACCCTTTGTCTTCTATATTTCTGTGCATCTTGGGGGGACAGAGTATGTAGCAGCCTCAAGTGTCAGTGCAGAGTGAGAGCAGCGGTAATTGGTAGAGCAGGAGTCAGCAGGGGCTGCTTCACCAATCAGAACACTGCTCACAGTCCAGCACACTCTATCTGGGGCTGTATCTTTCCCTCCCATTGTATACCACTTCCTCAGCCCTCATCAGAGAAGAAGAGAAGCTCTTGCCGAATGCCAACTGCACCAGACTACAGGGGACAGGTAAGGAGGGGACAAAGGTGGCAGGCATTGTGTGTGCATGTGAGTAGGGTATGGACTGTATATGTGAGATGTGTATATACTGTATTTACAGCCATGTGTCTAGCCATGTCACATCTTCCCTGCACTTTTGTGCCAGGGAAGATGAAAGTGAATGGGGCCGGCCCACAGCATTTTAGAAGTGTGGACTGGCCAGCATATACTTCTAAAACACCCGCCATTTAGTGGAACGCACAGTACGCCCCGCTTTATGCCGTGTGAACATACCTTGAGACATGAATGCTGATTCTGGGGCGGATTCAGTGCTGGACCTGCCTCAGAACCGGCGTCCAGTCAGGCAGGAAACTGATTTACATTATACCCATGTAAAATCAGTGTCGTCGTTTAGAAGACACTGATTTTACTCGAGTAGTTTTGGCGTGTACTGTCAGCGCCTACACAGAATTCTTTGAGGTGTTTTATGCACTAACAGCACTAAAGGATAGGAGGCAGAAATCTGCCCAGGGCAGTCTGGGTCATTTTCTCGTCGGAATTTACAACAAGCAAACGACACTGTCAGTGGCGAAAAAACATCATGTGAACCCAGCCTAAGTGTGGAATGTGTGTGTCAAATATATATATATATATATATATATATATATATATATATATATATATATATATTCATTCCCGGAAGTTTCAACACGGCTTCAGCAAAGGCAATGCGCTGCAAAAGAGTCCTCCGCTCGGTAACTTTGAACTTCACTCACTTTATTAGAAAATATTATAAGACAGCAATACGCATGTATTCCTCAAAGGGGATAGTGACCTAGGTATGGTTACTACCACATTATATCGCAAACCCAATGCTGGTAACTCCATTCTTAGAGCTAACAGTTGTCATTCGCTGAGTACTCTCAAGGCTATACCATATGGAGAGTACATCAGAGCGAAGAGGATATGCAACTTAAAAGAGGATTATGAGAGAGCAGAAAAAATTATCGATGCAAGATTAAAATTAAGGGGCTATAAAACAAAAGATCTCAATAAGGCAAAACAAAAAAATATGTGGCAAAACACAATTCCAATTGTTAGAATCCTCCAATGAGGAAATAGGAGTGATAAAGTTTTCAAGTCCAATAACAACAAATCAGTTTTTTCAACCAAATACAGCAAAAATTTTAGGGAAATTAAAAAAATATTCTTAAAAAATCTGAACATATTGCGACAAGATGATACATTAGTGAAAATCTTGTGTGTCCCCAAAAGGTGCAAAACTCTAGGAGACATTATATCCCCTAGTACCTTTATAGGAGATTCATTATGCGGTAAAACAACTTGGCTTTCTCAAAAAGGTTTTTTAATGTGTGGGGGGAGTTGTTGCACCACATGTAAATATACAAACAAGACTAGTACATTTACGGATACTGAAAACTTTAATAATTTTAAGAGTAATCAATTTCTCAACTGCAACAGCAATCACGTCATATACATAATAGAATGTACCATTTGCCAAAAAAAATATGTGGGAAGTACCATCCGTAAATTAAAAACTCGAATTTCAGAACATATTACATCAATAAAAAAAACAACAGGGACTAATGTCAGGTGCAGCAAAACATTTCTCCGAGTGTCATCAAGGCAATTTATCCAGCTTTAAATATTATGCCATAGAACATATTGCCTGTCCTTACCGGGGCAGCAATTGGACAAAGAAACTAAGACAAAAAAAGGCTTTTTGGATCCTAAAACTAGGAACACGGATACCTGAAGGGTTAAAATATCGTACAGATCTGCTATACATCTATTAATATTTGGTTTAGCGTATTGATAAATAGGTTATATATTTACTATACACAGATCTGATATACATTTATTAGTATCTGGTTAAACGTACAAAGGAAACAATGCCCTGTACATATTTAGTTAAATTAACAAATATGCAGATACTTCGTGGAGTGCAAAAAGGCAATTTCGAATCTCCACGCACCTGTATAGGTGCTCTCCCTAAGGAGAGATCTTCCCTTTCTGAGCTACTCATTGCCTCCCACTCAGCCAAGCTAGCATCACTCTGCTCTGTACTGACGAGGGGCAAACACCCCGAAACGGCTGTCTACAGATGAGTGATGCTGGCTTGGCTAGACATCCCTTCTTGCTTTCCAAAGATCCAGTGGGTCAAAAGCAAATTGAGGATTTGTTACATCCAAAAGAGGGCGCTAGAGCTTCTCAGCTCCTTTCCCATAATGCCTTGTGATATGCAGATGCTTCGTGGAGTGCAAAAAGACAATATCGAATCTCCACACACCTATATAGGTGCTCTCCCTATGGAGAGATCTTCCTTTTCTGATTTAAATTAACAAAGTAGTTATATAGCTATTATTACATATCATATTGTATATCCATGTTCAGGGACTTCTAGTAAAGTCACGTGTGAATAACTTTTTACTTGATTGGTGGATGGTTTATTTCAAATAATGGCAGTAATACTTAGACAAGTTACTGTGAACAAGGGCGCAAAAGCCCGAAACGCGTCTGTGAGTTACACTACGTGCATACCATGTTCGTATTGCTGTCTTTTAATATTTTCTAGTAAAGTGAGTGAAGTTTAAAGTTACCGAGCGGAGGACTCTTTTCCGGCGCATTGCCTTTGCTGAAGCCGTGTTGAAACCTCCGGGACTTTATGTTTGGATTGCTGCTTGGAAGGCGACATGCTCGGATTTCTCACACTTCACTTTGGATGCTGCTAGGATTGAAAGAAGCCTGCTTAAGGTGAGCCACTTTAGAACTTTTTATATGTATATATACACACACACACAATTTACGGGGTACCTTGCCTGATGTAGTGTCTGGGGTACAGTGTGTAATGTAATCTCTGGGGTATGGTGAATAATGCAGTAATATCTGGGGTATGGTGTGTAAACTAATCTCTGGGGTACAGTGGGTAATGTAGTAATCTCTAGGGCACAGTGAGTAATGTAATATCTGGTGTATGGTGTGTAATGTAATCTCTGGGGTAAGGTGAGTTATGTAGTAATCTCTGGGGTACAGTATGTAATGTAATCTCTCGTGTATGGTGTGTAATGTAATCTCTGGGATACAATGTGTAATGTAATCTCAAAGGTATGGATTGATGTAATCTCTGGGGTATGGTGTAATGTAATCTCTGGGGTACAGTGAGTAACATAATTAATTTCTAGGGTTCAGTCTGTAATATAATACATTTTTGGGGTGTAATGGATTATATTATTTCTTGAGGGCAATGTGCAATTCATTTCTAAGGTGCAGTTAGTAATGTAATTTCTATGTCTGCCATGTGTAATATAATTCATTTCTGGGGTGCAGTGAGTGATGTCATTTCTGGTGTATGGTATGCAATAAAATAAAGTTTGTTGTACAGTATGTGACATAAGTAATTCCTAGGGGTACGGTAAGATTGAGTTCTTTTATTTTCCTCATTCTGTTGTGTGTATAACAAATTTAACGGAGTAGTGTGTTCATGGTACCTTGTCCTTTCCCCCTTCCTTCCCTCCCCCCCCCCCTCTTGTTGTCTGTATGGTCTGTGTGTTTAGTGTAGTATGTAATTAGTCCATGCAACTCTTCTTACTGCCTGTACCCCAGTTGGGGGTTAGGGTGTTAGTTCACCTTTATGCCATACATTGGAATGAAGACACGATATTAATGTAACTTGTTTAAGTTTTTATTTCAAGCTAGTCACATGTATTGATTGTTAGATACATATCTATGAAACTGACATTATTAATGCGGAACTCCGCATGTATGTTATTCTGTTATATATTACTTCAAATTTAACGGAGTAGTGATGGGGGATGGGAGGGGTTAAGTGAAATTTTCTGCATTGCACAGCATTTTTTATTTCCATGTAGAGGGGTAATATTGTAGGTGCGCTGGTTCGGTTTCATTGCCAGGGCTGCTTTTTAGTCCCAGTCCGGCTCTAAACTTCAGTAATTAGAGAGCCACTCATAACCTTACGGATTGCACCAAAAGTGTTTGCCATAAAGACTCAGCCCGGACCTACTGGGGGAGCTCACAGCACTCCCTCAGACCTCCTAACTGGGTTAGAGGGGGGCAGTTTCACTGCAGGGAGAGGAGGGGAGAGGAAGTGAAAGGGAAGGTGAGTGAAGGAAGGAAGGAGGGAGATATAGGAAGATAATGGATGAGAGGGAAAATTGGTCCCCCACCCCCACAAAGTTACACCCCTGATTAGAAACATGTTGTGTATTGTTTTAGAATTTTGCTTACAGTATTACTTGTTATTTAGTTCCCAGCTACATCAGCTACAATGAATTGTATCAGACTTAGTTGTCACTCTTTCTCCTTTAATGTCCCTTTCCTTCTGACATTTCTCCCTTCCTATGTAATTATACTCCTTGTTTCTTGTTATCTGTAAAATATTTTTTTTTTAATCACTAAAAGTGTGGATGATTAAAAAAAAATCACAATAAAAACTACAAAATTCACATTGCTGCATCCATAATGACCCAAACTATATGGGTATGTTACCAAAAAAGTAATCAAAATGGGATTGCATTTGTATGTACCACAGAATTTTACCAATAAAATCTATACATAGCTCATCCTGCAAAAAAGTCATCCATCGGCTCCATCAATGGAAGAGGAGAAATATGGTTCTCAGAATATAGCAACACAAAAACAAATTATTTTGTAAAAAGAAAGGATCACATGTATGAAAACTGACTAGGTCTAAGACTTTTGTTGTTGCCCGTAGCAACCAGTTAGAGCTCCCCTCTCATTTTTTCAGAGCACTATATGAAATGAGAGGGGAGCTCTAACTGGTTGCTACGGGCAAAGAAAGTTTTAGGCCTAGACAGTTTCCATACATGTCCCCCAAAGTGTTTTATTGTGTTTAGGTAGTTAAACATAAAAACTATAAATTTGGTATACTACACTGGTCTAGAACTATAGAATGAAGTTACCATATTGTTCATACCACACAATAAAAGAAAATAAAATCTAAAATGTATTTTTTCCCCATGTTTTCCTTGAAAAAGCACATAATTTTTATTTAATACATCATGTGCCCCTAGTAATTATTATTACGTCAATTTTTAATTTTTAGACGTCAATGAAAATATGGCTTTCAGAATACAAGGAATAAAAAAAATCACGTTGTTAAGAAAGCTACAACCCTAAGGGGTTCAACTATGTTGTATATTCACCCCTCAGCATACAATTTTAGTTAGTTCTAGGACAACCACTGAATTTTAAAACCATAACTCTATGGAAAACTGGTAATTGGCTCTGGAGCTCCTAAAATGAGTAACCTCCACAACAGGGGCACAACTAGACTTCATAGGGCCCCATAGCAAAATGTTATTGGCCTCCAACACCTAATGACAGGAACCAAAACAGCAACATAAGTAGCAATAATTAACAGTATAAATAAAACTGTCATATATAAGAGAAACAACAGTATAGTGATAGATGGTTGAGAGCCACAAATGTTATTCCTTATAAAAAAAAGTATAATGTTCTGAAACCTAAGTGGGTCCCCTCAACCTCTGGGCCCCATATGGCTATAGTTACGGCTATGCCCCCCAACTTGCGATGGCCCCCCAAAGGTCTAGCCATAAATAACCCCATTTAGAGCATGATATTTCTCACTTGCTTTTGTGCTTTGTTAGTTGCCAATGGTCCATAAGTTCATACACACATTGGAGGACAAAAGTTCTTGCGCCAAAAAAGGGTGCATGTCCGACATCCGACAGTTTTGTCTGTTCCAAATCTTAAGGAGCGTGTTGTGGCACATTCATAAGATTGGACACATTTATGAATGTGTCTCGACACAATGGGAGACATGTATGAAGGAAGGCGCTTTGAAGTGAATAGTTGAGTCTCCTTTTCAGTGTATAATGCACCTGAATGTATGAAGGTGGTTTTTGTGCGATTATAAATGGAGTCTAAAGTTCGATGCGCTTCACCTATGTGTTAGGAACTTATGCGCATGCGTATTATGGAACTTAGGCGCATTAGTAATGCGCCTAACGTATAAGGGCTAGAGATAGGCTGGAAATAAAAGAAAAGTCCTTAGAATAGCATGTCAGTGAATAGAAACTATGGTACTGATCTTGCTTGGTGGACCACAGGTCCCAGCAAGACTTGTGGTGTGCTGGCTCTTGCCGTATGTAGAATAAACGGTGAAAGTAGCAAAAATACATTTCAAATGTAGTAAAAATTGTAAAATCTGAGCAACATCAGTGGATTATTTAATGTAAAATTAGTTTTAGATTCTATTAAATTTAAATGCATTGTATAGGAAATATTTTTATATTTTTGGGATAATTATATATTTTATATTAATTTTATATGATAACATTTTTTTATTAAATTTAAATAATTTAATTCTATGTACCAAATATACTCGAGTTTAAGCCAAGTTTTTCAGCACAAAAAATGTGCTGAAAAATCGCCCCCTCGGCTTATAATCGAGTCACTGTCAGCGCTCGGGCGCTGCGATGGGAGCGCATGCAGGAGAAGAGATACCACTGCGGTGCAGAGAGCGAGCGCTCCCTGCTCCTCAGTGGACTCCGGACGGCCGCAGACTCGTGGCTGTCTAGAGTTTCTGGCACAGGCAGCGTGTGTCATCACGCTGCGAGCGCGGCCTGATGACATCACCCGACAAAGTGGTTGTTTTTTGTTTTAAAACCCTACCTATACCTGCCTATAGCCTGCCTAGGGGGACCTATACCTGCCTATAGCCTGTCTAGGGGGACCTTTACCTGCCTAGTACTGCCTATACCCTGCCTATAACCTGCGTAGGGGGACCTATACCTGCCTATAGCCTGCCTATACCCTGCCTATAGCCTGTCTAGGGGGACCTATACCTGCCTATACCCTGCCTATACCTACCTATAGCCTGCCTAGGGGGACCTATACCTGCCTATACCCTGCCTATAGCCTGTCTAGGGGGACCTATACCTGCCTATACCCTGCCTATACCTTGCCTATACCTGCCTATAGCCTGCCTATGGGGGCAATTACCTGCCTATAGCCTTCCTAGGGGGACCTATACCTGCCTATACCAGCCTATAACCAGTCTATAATGACCTATACCTGCCTATAAGGACCTATACCTGCCTATGGGGGCAATTACCTGCCTATAGCCTACCAAGGAGGACATATAGCTGCCTATACCAGCCTATGGGGGACATTAAACTGCCTATACCAGCCTATATCTGCCTATGGGGGACATTAAACTGCCTATACCAGCCTATATCTGCCTATGGGGGACATTAAACTGCCTATACCAGCCTATATCTGCGTATGGGGGACATTAACCTGCCTATATCTGCCTATGGGGGACATTAAACTGCCTGTGTAATTTTATTGGTATCTATTTTTATTTTTAAAATTCTCCAGTATCTGCTGCATTTTCCAGCCTAGGCTTATACTCGAGTCAATAAGCTTTCCCGGTTTTTGTGGCAAAAGTAGGTGCATCGGCTTATACTCGGGTCGGCTTACACTCGAGTATATACGGTAGTTTGATAATTATCAGAATTTACTTTTTATTATTGTACTGGTGTAAGTTTAGAAATAAGGAACATTTTTTGCCCGAATGGCAAATCTATCTCCACTTCGACTCCTCATTCTCAGGCAGATCACATTGAAATAGGTCTGCCTATTCGAGCAGTAATGCACCTAGTTTTACTGAACCACATTCATATATGTGTCTAATATTACGAGTGTGGTGCAACACCCCCCCAAAATGTCCCCTCATGTTAGGTGCATTAAAAAGTGTTGAGTCTTATGAACAATGCGCCTAACACATTCATTAGGCGCATTAGACATTGTAGACTGCTCACTTAGGCGCATTTTATGCCAAAAAGGGTGAAAAATCCGGTCATACATGTCTCCCAATGTGTCCAAAAAGCGAGTACCAATCCATGCCGTTTTCAAAGTGGCGAGGCTGAGACAAAATTTGTGAATAAAAATAGGACTCTTTTTCATAATAAAATAGTGTCCATAATAGGTGTAATTATTTTTTGTTTTAAGTTAGACATGCCTGCGTAGGTATTTGTGATTGCAGTTATTATCATTTTAGACCACTATGTTCACATTAGTGGTCTAACTTTTTCCTAGTGTTTTTCTACTGTTTCCTTTTTACCTGTGTTTCTTATTGTATAGAATCTCATAGTTATAATTGCCAGCTTTTCATTGCATGTATACACTTAAAGAAAGAATAATTTTCGAGCTTTACACAGTTTTCTAAATTTATTTTATGGTAATTATGTTTTTTAATAAATGATTTTACTCTTTTTGGCATTCTTTGAACTGTAAATATGGAATCATGGCTAAAAGGTGGTAACAGTTATACAGGTAATTGCTGCTGAATGTAGATTTTAAAGGGTTTTCATTGGATATTCCTTTTTTTTGTTTATTTTTGTTATATCAAAATGATAATAGGGTGTTTGGCCACATTAATAACATGTTATATGTGGTAGAATCAGGTAGCAATCGCTCTATTCTTCTGTTGCTCGACCACATGAGCAATAAAGCATTTCAGTTCTCAATTAAATTGATCAGCTGTCCATATAACACATGGGGATGCTGGGATAGCTTGAATCAATTTTCACAAATTCGGCCAAACCAGTATAGAACTAAATGGGGATAGGTATGAGCAACACTATGGGCGACATGTATGAAAGGGTTTTTCACTCTTTTTCTGGTGTACAATGCACCTAACTGAGCCGGCTACGATGTCTAATGCAACTTACGTATGTGTTAGGCGCATTGTTCATAAGACTCGACACTTTCGAATGCACCTAACATGAAGGGGCATTCTGGGGGGCATTCTGAAGGTATGTTGCACCACACTCGTAATATTAGACACATATATGAATGTGGTTCGGTAAAACTAGGCGCATTACTGCTCCAATAGGCAGACCTATGTCATTGTGGTCTGCCTGAGCCTGAGGAATTGAAATGAAGGTAGATTTGCTCTAAGGGGCAAAAATGACCAATTTTTCTCAATAATAAAAAGTAATTTATTATAATTATCAAACTATATAACATTAAATTATTTAAATTTAATAAAAAAAAGTTATCATATAAAATTAATATAAAAATATATAATATCCCAAAAATATAAAAATATCTCCTATAACGTGCATTTAAAATTAAAAGAATCTAAAACTAATTTTACATTAAATAACTCACTGATTATGTTGTTTAGATTTTTAAAATTTTAATTTTTACTACATTAAATTTGAAATGTAATTTTGCTGCTCTCATCCTTTATTCTACATACAGCAAGAGCCAGCACAGCACAGGTATTGCTGGGACCTGTGGTCCACCAAGCAAGATCAGTAACATAGTTTCTATTCACTGACCTGCTATTCTAATGACTTTTATTTCCAGCCTGTCTATAACCTTCATACACGTTAGGCGCATTACTTATGCGCCAAAGTTCTGTAATGCCTAACACATAAGCGAGGCGTGTCAAATTTTAAACACCATTTATGAGTGCACAAAAAAACTTTCATATATCAGGCGCCTTATACACTGAAAATGAGACTCGACTATTCACTTCGACGCATCTTCCTTCATACATGTTGCCCTATGTCTTACTATTAATAATGTCTTAGAGCAGCTCTACTCCCGTTAATGACCTCCAAATCATTGATAATCTAACACAGCAGACTGCAAATTCTTGGTTTATTCTTTAATGTACATTGAAGGAGTTGTTCTATCTGGCTGTTTTCACTCTTCACAGTCTCTTAAGATGCTGTGGGCAGGTCTACAGCAGTGACTGACATATCAGTTCTGTTAGCTCCTATTCCTAGCTATACCTGTACAGAGACATTGCTGTTGGAGGAGTTTAGTAAAACAATGACACTGTCCAAGCAGGATGTCTGGCTATGAAAGAAAGCTTCTACTGAGAGAGAAAAACTTACATGCTGACAAGACACACAGTTAGCGACTCTGTTTTTCTGTAATTAAACATAAATCTGCTCTGCACACCTGACAGGATGGCACAAGGCTGCTCCCTGGTTGGTAATTCTAAGGTTTACATTTTTTCTTAGTAGAAAGATAAAAACAGAAAATGAGTAGCTCCCTTCTGTTGGTAAGACACAGCAGGAAGTGAAGTCACCAGCCCGGCCAGTGCAAGATTAGAGAGAGGTGGTTGGTAACTAGGGAAGCTTTTGTACACAAGCTAATAACAGCACATTTGGTAATACTTTGGTAATATCCTTTATTAACCTTTGCCTACAAAGTTACGTAATGTGGTAGGAGTACCCTATTAAGTCCCTAATGTACAAAACTACACCTATATAAAATGACTGAAGAATAATTACATTTGCAAAGCTTGATAATAATATTTCTCTCTCTAGATTCTCTTCTAAAATCAAAATCACTAGTATCAGGCTTTGCTGCTTCAAACTATTCATGTAAGCAAAGGGAGCTTCAATAATAGTCACTATAATGCTATATAGCATCTCAGTTCTGCATCCGTTCTGGTTTCTCAGGATGGTGGTGGTCTGTTATAATCACATTTAGAGCGCCCCACAGTTCAGATGTAGGCATGTAACACAAAGCTGCTGTTATTTATGAAGTCCCCAATAGCCAGAAAATAATGCTGGTGTGAGTCACTGTCTTGCCATTTGCTTTTGGCTTGGCCTTTCCGGAAGCCACAGAGCATCAAAAACATGAGAAATTACAATGGTGTGATATCACTAACAGGACATAATTCTAAACAGAAAATTACATGCGGGTTAACATCATCCTTTTAATGTGGGAAATTCATAGTTCACAGTTCTCTGACAAGATTACACTGTCACCAGGCAGAAGTCAATGAAGAAAATGCTCATGTGCGAGATGTTTGTGGCTTCATGTCCTGAAATGAAAGAGTCTTTCAACTCTTTTGAACTTCATGTGGTTTAGGCAGTCATTGGCAAATTGCTTTCTAACTGTTTCAGTACCACATTATTGTGGTTCTATAGCAGATATAAACTGGAACACAATACTAAAGCAGGTGCAGTGCTTAAATTTCCTGATATTTTTCGCTGTTGATGGTCATGTTGATGCCTATACCCATAAGTAGAATATCAATGAATCCCTTTGAAACTGCTGTCCCCAGTAGCACCTTTTCTCCTCACAAATATTTTATTGATCAGTCATCATTTATTGATCAATTTAGGTCTAATAACTGGGTCCCCACAATGCAACAGAATCATGTGACCAAAGTGCTATTAAAGTGCAACAGCCACTTCATTTTATTCTTACTTTCCTAAATTTGCAATATGTAGGTACTAAGGGCCACATGTATGAAAACTGTTTAGGTCTAAAACTCACTTTTTTGCCAATAGGTTACTATGGACATAAGAAAAGTGAGTTTTAGACCTAAACAGTTTTCATACATGTGGCCCTAAATCTTAGACTTTTTCATGTGAATGGGGTGGTATTGTAGTTCTTTGCACAAGATTAGGTCAGGGGCAGTGTCGGACTGGGGGGTCTGGGGCCCACAGGGGAATTGATCTTGGGGGGCCCACCGTACTGTACATGAAAAATATCGGCCCTCTCGGACATAAATGCGCCCATTTTACCACATAATACAGTGTGCAAAACAGAAGTATATTGTGTAGTACAATAGCAAGAGAGTCACACATTTGTCAGTCTAACATATCATAGATACAGGGCTAAGTAGCTCCATCCATATCCCCCTCCTCCCACATACAATATCCCCCTCCACCCACATACAATACCCCCCTCCACCCACATACAATATCCCCCTCCACCCACATACAATATCCCCCTCCACCCACATACAAAAAACCCCCCCCCTCCACCCACATACAATATCCCCCTCCTCCCACATACAATATCCCCCTCCACCACATACAATATCCCCCTCCACCCACATACAATATCCCCCTCCACCCACATACAATATCCCCCTCCACCCACATACACTATCCCCCCACCCACATACAATATCCCCCTCCACCCACATAAAATATCCCCCTCCACCCACATACAATATCCCCTCCACCAAATAACAATACCCCCTCCACCCACATACAACATCCTGCTCCACCCACATACAATATCCCCCTCCACCCACATACAACATCCCCCCCTCCACCCACATACACTATCCCCCTCCCCCCACATACACTATCCCCCTCCTCCCACATACAATATCCCCCTCCACCCACATACAATATCCCCCCTCAACCCACATACAATATATCCCCCTCCACCCACATACAATATCCCCTCCACACACATACAATATCCCCTCCACCCACATACAACTCCCCCCCTCCACCCACATACAATATCCCCCACCGCCCACATACAATACCCCCTCCACCCACTACATATCCCCCCTCCACCCACATACAATATCCTCCTCCATGTTTTCCCTTGGTCAAAAACCCCTTCACCACCTTCTAAAAAAAACACCAGCAAGAAAGTAAAATTCTAACGCCTATCACAGGGTCAGGTGTTCCCTCACTCTTACAATCAGGACACATGTAACCTACAACATCAACCAAATATAGAGACCACAATAGAGGTCAGACACCAGCTCAGGTCACATCACATTACAATATAAAAAATAATCCCTGAAATGAGGGACTCACCGGAGACGTCCTATCTGATGAGTCGTTCTTTTTCCCTTTTCTTCTGCATCAGTTCCACACCGCCATGAGGACTTGTCCGGGCCACAACTCATCCCTGCAGAAATTACACACAAATATCTTAGAATCCTCAATTTTCCAGCATTTCTTTACCTATTCCCACCACTGTACAAACTTCCCAGGGGTAGGAGAGCGGGTACAAGCCATAACTTAGAGGCCTGGTATCCTAAGGGGTTGGAGGTGGGGAGAGCCCCGGGTAACTAGATAGGCCCTATTTAGGTAGGAAATGCCCCCGCTGGATAATTTGGGGTAGGCCAGCCCCAGGTTGGTTGGGGGTTCCTAGCCATGGGTGGGTGGGTTTAGATAGATAAGCAGGTAGAAAAGCAGGCTACAGTTAGGAAAGTAGATAGGCTACAGTTAGGTTGGTGACCCCAGTTAGTTAGGCCTGTAGGTAGGTGTTGGTGATTCCCAATTTTATTTTAGGCTGTAGGTAGGTGGATTCCCCCAGTAAGGTAATGCTGTAGTAGTTAGGGTCCCCTTTATATAGGCTTGCAATCAGTTAGGGACCCCCTATAGGTAGTATACAGGAAGTTAGGAGTCTCCTTTAGGTACTATCAGTTTAGGGGTCTCCTTTAGGTACTATACAGTTTGGGTTTTCCTTTAGGTACTATACAGGTAGTTAGGGTCTCCTTTTAGGTAGTTACAGGTAGTTAGGGGCCCCCTTTAGCTAGTGTGCAGGAAGTCAGGGCCCCCCCTTTAGCTACTGTGTAGGTAGTCATAGCCCCCTTAGTAATTTTTGGTAGCCAGGGCCCCTTTAGTAGTTAGGGGCCCCCCTGTAGGTAGTCAGGGCCCCCTTTGTAGTCAGGGCCCCCTTAGATTGCCAGGGCCCTCCCATGTAGGTAGCAAGGATCCCCCTTGTAGTCAGGGCCCCCCTGTAGATAGCCAGGGCCCCCCTGTAGATAGTCAGGGCCCCCCTGTAGGTAGCCAGGGCCCCCATTGTATAGAGGGCCCCCCATGTAGTTAGCCAGGGCCCCCCTTGTAGTCAGGGCCCCCTATAGGTAGCCAGGGCCCCTCTTGTAGCCAGGCCCCCCCCTTGTAGCCAGGGCCCCCCTTTTGTAGCCAGGGCCCCCCTAGTAGCCAGGACCCCCTTTTGTAAACCAGGAACCCCTTTTTGTAGCCCGGGCCCCCTCTAGTAGTCAGGCCCCCCTTGTATCGGACCCCCCTAGTAGCCAGAACCCACCTAATAGCCAGAACCCCCCTAGTAGCCAGGACCCCCCTAGTAGCCAGGACCCCCCTTGTAGTCAGGGCCCCCTTGTAGTCAGGGCCCCCCTATAGGTAGCCAGGGCCCCCATGTAGCCAGGGCCTCCTTTGTAGGTAGCCAAGGCCCCCCATGTAGTTAGCCAGGGCCCCCCTTGTAGTCAGGGCCCCCTATATGTAGCCAGGGCCCCCATTGTAGCCAGGGCCCCCCTAGTAGCCAGGGCCCCCTTTGTGTAGCCAGGACCCCTTTTTGTAGCCAGGGCCCCCCCTCTAGTAGTCAGGGCCCCCCGCTAGTAGGCCGGGCCCCCCTAGTAGTCAGGGTTCCCCCCTAGTAGTCCGGGTCCCCCTAGTAGTCAGGGTCCCCCTTGTAGTCAGGGCCCCCCTTGTAGTCAGGGCCCCCCTTGTAGCCAGGGCCCACCTTGTAGCCAGGCCCCCCTCTAGTAGTCAGGGCCCCCTTTTGTAGCCAGGGCCCTCCCATGTAGGTAGCAAGGGCCCCCCTAGTAGTCAGGGCCCCCCTAGTAGTCAGGGCCCCCTGTAGGTAGCCAGAACCCCCCTTGTATCCCGGGCCCCCTGTAATAGCCAGGCCCCCCTGTAGGTAGTCAGGGCCCCCCTATAGGTAGCCAGGGCCCCCTTTGTAGAGAGGGCCCCCATGTAGGTAGCCAGGGCCCCCTTTGTAAACCAGGGCCCCCTTTTGTACCAGAGACCCTTTTTGTAGCCAGGGCCCCCTTTTTGTAGCCAGGGCCCCCCTTTTTGTAGCCAGGGCCCCCCTTTTTGTAGCCAGGGCCCCCCCTTGTAGCCAGGCCCCCCTCTAGTAGTCGGGGCCCCCCCCTAGTAGTCAGGGCCCCCCTTTTTGTAGCCAGGGCCCCCTTTTTGTAGCCAGGACCCCTTTTTGTAGCCAGGACCCCCTTTTGTAGCCAGGGCCCCCTTTTGTAGCCAGGGCCCCCCTCTAGTAGCCAGGGCCCCCCTTTTTGTAGCCAGGGCCCCCCTTTTTGTAGCCAGGGCCCCCCTTTTTGTAGCCAGGGCCCCCCTCTAGTAGTCGGGGCCCCCCCTAGTAGTCAGGGCCCCCCTTTTTGTAGCCAGGGCCCCCTTTTTGTATCCATGGCCCCCCCTTTTTTAGCCATGGGCCCCCCCTAGTAGTCTGGGGCCCCTTTTTGTAGCCATTTGGGCCCCCCCCAGTAGTCAGGCCCCCCCTTTTTGTAGCCAGGCCCCCCTATAGTCAGGGCCCCCCTTTTTGTAGCCAGGGCCCCCCATTGTAGTCTGGGCCCCTGTGGGTAGTTTAAAAAAATAAAACAACAAACAGTCACTTACCTGGCTCGGGCTCCTGCTCCGGCCGCTCCGAGGCTCCGTACTGCCCGCCCTCATAGGCGGCGCGGTGAAGTGACGTCACCCCCGCGCCGCCTACGTCACAGTAGGGGCCGGCGCCCGGCAGGCTGAAGGCCTAGCGTCTTCAGCCCCCGGGGAGATCAGCGGAGCGCAGTGCTAGTGGCGCTGCGCTCCGCTGACAAACCCTTGGGGCACCCGGGAGTCGGGGACATTAGTCCCCGGCTACCGGGCCCGGTCTCTGGGCGCTCGGGACGCAGGCCCCGGGCGTCCAGGGACCGGATGCGCGGCCGGGCCCCGGGGAGCGACGGCACTGCCTCCGGGGCCCACAGCGGCTCGGGGGGGGCCCACCGGGGGATTCCCCGGTCCCCCGGCGGCCCAGTCCGAGCCTGGTCAGGGGCATTGACCATAGCAACCATAGCAGTTGATATAAGGCCCAAGCATTATAAGGGCTCACTTAGGTGTAAGACCATTGTACCATGTAGTTCAGAATCACAAACTAGTGGCTTTCTGCTATCCATCATAACTATGAATTCTAGTTATGCCTTTGGAAAGGAGCTATGGTCTATTCTGTCCTTTGGGACCTGTGAGGATAACAGTGGTCAGTCTCCATTGTTCCCCCACTAAGCAGTAGGTTATGGAGTATTCAAGTGACAAGTCATCCCATATGTTTGTGTGAAAACCCTTTTAAGAACTGAATTCATTTAGGCAAATACAATTATATCATACTAATTGGTATTGAAATCCATAAAAGAAAAGACATCTATTTAATCATTAATCCCTTATTGACATGTGACATAGGAGTACGTCCTGTTGCCGGTAAGTTCCTATGTAGTGGGCTTGCTCAGTAATCCACTACATAGGAGGTTGGTGTCAGTTGATAACATCAGGAAGCAATTACCCGCCATATTGGTACACCCTTCTGCATTGTTTATGCTAACTATCGAGCCCCATAGTGGTCAAGTACCCTAAAGGGGTTCGATGTTAAAGTAAAAAAAAAGTTGCATCTGTCTCAAAATGGTACCAATAAAAACTACACTTCAGCCCACAAAAAATGCCCCCTCACTCCGGTGGATAGGTGGAAGAAAAAAAAATGTATGGTGCTGCAGCGAAAATGTAAGAAATAGACAATGTTTGTATTTTTTAAAAGTTCTAAAACATAACGAAAACCCTATATTTTTGGTATTGCCAGAATCATATCAACCTGCAGAAAACAGATAACATCATTTATATTGAAGAGTGAACAATATAAAAAAACCCGTAAACATGGTGCAAGTAAGTTTTGTTTGGTTTTTTTTACATCTCACCCCACTTACATTTTTATTTTTGGCTTTGAAGTATGTCTTATGGTATGGTCAATGGCAGCATTAAAAGTACATCTTCTCCTACAAGAAAATCCCTTATATGTCTATGTACAGTAGATAGAAAAATAAAAAGGTTAGGGCTCTTGAAAAGCAGGGAGGAAAAAAATGAAGAGCTCTATTATTACCAGCTGTCAGGAAGTTGTTAAAGATGACCTGTGGACATTCCTGACATGTCTAATTTATATGAAATAAAATGTTGTGTGCTTCCCCTATAATTCCTCCTTGAAATTCATTATTAATCTGTCAGATGGGTGTTACCAGTTGTGGATTTGTCCCTGCACAGTCTGATATTGTCCAATCAGGAGCTGACAGAGTCAGTATGCATGGACACACCACTTTGAGGACTGGAATGGTAACTCCCAGCTGACAGATTCAGTAATACATTTCTAAAAGGAATAACAGAGGAGCAGCACAACAGAGTTATAAGAGAAGATGCACCAGAATCGATATTTCATGGGGGACACAAGTATTTACTTAGGTAGACATATCGGGAATGTCCAAAGGTGATCTTGAAACTCTTCTTCATATGTTTATATCAGCATACCTTGGTTTTTCATGTGATAAATTATAAACTTACAGCAAACCCGTGACATTGAACAGATATGGTAGGAGGAGCTGAACAGAAATGATCAGTACAACCTGTCATTTATTCATTTAAATGCTTGTACACTGTGAGTACAGTCCGGTTGGTGGTCTCATTCAATGATTGACAACTGTCCTTGCATCCGCACTCAACCAGGAAAGGCAAAAGCATGTCAGTATGCTAATTATGATGGCCCCCTATGTGAAATTTCAAGAAGAGTAGGAAGGAAGGACTGGGACTTGGGCCTCATATTAGTGATTGATATGGTCCCTGTCTTAAAAATCCCACCAATCAAACATTTATCATCTATCCTGAGCATAATAAAGTCTTTAATGGGAAAACCCCTTTAAAATGCAGGGCCATCGTATCCATTGGGCACCCTAGGCAGTTGCCCGGGCAACCCACAGGCATTGGGGTCCAGATGGTCAGAGGTACAGTTGAAACCAGGAGTTTACATACACTATATAAAAAGATACATATGCATGTTTTTTTCATTACCTGACATGAGATCAGTATAAACCATACCCATTTTAGGTCAATTAGGATCAATTACCAAAATTATTATATTTGCCAAATGCCTGAATAATTAGAGAGAATTTTTTAATGCATTTTTATTACTTTCTGCAAAGTAAAAAGTTTACATACATTTTGTTAGTATTTGGTAGCATTGCCCATAAACTGTATGACTTGTGTCAAACATTTTGGAAATCCTCCACAAGCTTCTCACAATAGTTGGTAGGAATTTTGGCCCATTCCTCCTGACAGAACTGGTGTAACTGAGTCATGTTTGTAGGTCGCCTTGCTCGCACCTGTCTTTTCTGCTTTGCCCATACATTTTCAATAGGATTGAGATCAATTCATCTTACATCAGACATATTTTCTCAGTTTCATTTTAGAATTCAGTATTTACTGGCTTTTATTGGCCTGCAGTGACGATCTGCTGAGGACACTAGGTCCGTAGCTATAGCAACCAGCGCTGGCAGCCTATCAGGAGAAATCAAACAGGACTGTAGCTATAACAACCTGAGGAGCTGATGCAGCCCATACAAGAGGGGATTTGGTAGGACACTGTTAAAAGACACATATTGCAAAGTGACTTGTTTTTGCAAGATCTTCGACCTAAACAGCAATTCTTGTAGTGAGACAATCCCTTTAACCCACTTTGTAACCAGTTTGGCAGTAGGCTTTGGGTCATTGTCATGGCTTTGGGAAGACCCATTTCCGCCCAACCTTTAACTTCCTGGCTGATGTCTTGAGATGTTCAATATTGCCACTTAATCTTCTTTCCTCATGATGCCATCTATTTTGTGAAGTGCACCAGTCCCTCCTGCAGTAAAAAAAAACCCGGCAACAAGATGCTGATGTTTCACAGTTGAGATGGTGCTCTTAGGCTTCCAAGCTTCTCCCTTTTTCCTCAAAATGTAATGATGGTCATTATGGCCAAACAGTTCAATTGTAGTTTTGTCCGACCACAGGACATGTTTCCAGATATGTAGGTCTTTGTTCCTTTGTGCATTTGCAAACATTGATCTGACTTTTATAGATTTCTTTCAGCCCATGTTGATACAGTACTTGTTTCACTTTGGATAATTACACAATCTTACCAGCTTCTACCAGTATCTTCACAAGGTCTATTGCTTTTGTTCTTGGGTTGATATGTACATGTCAAACCAAAGCATGTTCATCTCTGAGTCACAGTACCTGTCTCTTTCCTAAGTGGTATGATGGCTAGACATTCCCATCTTGTTTGTACTTGCATATAATTGTTTGTACAGATGAACAAGGCACCTTTAGGTATCTGGAAATTGAACCCAAGGATGATCCAGACTTACGCAAGTCCACAATTCTCTTCCTGATATATTGGCTGATTTCTTTAGACTTTCCTATGATGTTACACACAGAAGCAGTGTGTTTCTGGTGTGATTTAAAATATATCCACAGGTGTATGTCTAATTAACACAGATATTGCCAATAAACCTATCAGAAGCTTCCAAAGACATGACATCATCATATAGGCTGTCCCAAATATTAATCCTAGTGTATGTAAACTTTTGACTTTGCACAAAGTAATAAAAATGCCTTAAAACATTCTCTCTCCATCTCATTATTCTGGCATTTGGCAAATATAAATAATCTTGGTAATCCTAATTGACCTAAAATGGGTTAGGTTTATTTTTATTTCATGTCAGATAGTGGAAAAAACATGCATATGTGTCTTTTTATATAGTGCATGTAAACTTCTGGTTTCAACTGTATATCTCATGAAGCCAGGGCATATGTTCTTAATCCCCAGGTTGGCACTACTTATGTAACTGTTTGTGTTTTCTCAGGGTGCACAAACCATTAAAAACCATGGTGGAGCAGGGGGAAACCGGTTCCCTACCCCACCGATTTGTTTTGTAAGCTGCTTTAGGTTTGCAGCCTGCAAAGTGTCATGGTGCAGGCCTCATCCAGGGGATCCTGCTGTTCTTTTGGGGAATGAGGCATGGCCTGATGTGGTGTAATATTTTTAAAAGGATAGAGGCATGGCCTGTTGTGATGTCATGTGCTTGAGTAGGGCCCAGTACATTGCTGTGCCCAATGGCCCATAACTATGACCCTGTTTAGATGGCTCAGGCAGTAGCGTCTTTCCTTACATACTTAAGGCTGGTTAAGTGTTGCGCTTAAAAGGTTAAACTTCAATATCAACATGTAATATAAGTAGTATAGACAGCATTTAGGGATACAGTAAAGTTTTAATTTTTATCTCTATGTTCTCCAGCATATGCATCAAGTTTGGAAACTTTTCACACCAGAAGGTTGTCTCTTTAAAAAAAAAATCTTTTTTTTTCTTATGTAGTTTATATAGCCATCATATTTCACAGCTCTCACATGGGCATTAAACAGCAGCAGTCTTATTTATCTTTTATATATCATGGTAAAGCCATAGTGACACAAATCCAAGATGCCACAGCTTATGATTTGCCAGAGGAAGGCAGTGTTACTCGAATACCTCTGCACACAGCAACGGTTGTAGCTTTTTCTTACTGTGAGAAATCTAACCAGGACACAGCTAGTATGAGGAGCATTGGCTCAGTGCCTTGGCAGACTAAGAACCTTATCTAAATCAGACTTGGCTAAATCAAGTCCTCCTGCTGACTCAAGCCCTTGCTGTCATCACAAGTTCACGAGAGAACCGAGACAGTGCAGGGCAAGTCACGTTACCTCAGAAGCTGCTGGACAGCCAGAGCCCATCAACACCAAAAAGGAAGCTTCACATTGCAAAACAGAAATATAAAAGCACAAAAATTTTAAAAACTACATCACGTGCCAAAATTTCACAAGTGTTGATGTTTTTATGTATAACTTATCCAAAAGTTATACATAAAAAAGCGAAGGATGAGCTCACCGGTAACTGATATAACCTCAGCAAATGATCTGAAAGGCATACTGCTAGCAACATGGAATCATGTCTCAAAGGCACTCCTGTCATCGCTACTTACTAACCCATATCTCTGTGGAAACTATACTGCCCTAGCGACATATAATTTGTACGGACATCATATCCACTGGTCATGTGATTATGCTACATCACCTTATTGTCCATCTGCTCTAGCACTGTATGTATATATTGCTATGGGTCAATACATTCAATTCACGAATTCCTCTTCTAAGTCACCTTAAACACCTGTAGGATGCATTAGGAGATGGCTACAGTACAAATAAACTCTGTAAATCCATTGTGGCTATGTTGGGTTTTGTATAATAATACTATCAGCTATTTCATATAATGATGAGTAATAACAATGAATCTCGGGGGCGTGGCCTGGACCTACATGGTGGAGGACGCATAGTCTGAGAGCTCCGTGGGGATCTACACACCGGCACAACTAAACCTACCCTAGCGACTTCAAAATCGTTAAGAAGAGAAGGGAAGTCACGGTGACCCTATCTAGACGCCTTTTAATCGGTCTGCATAAAGCACAACAGCGCGATCCCGGAGACCCGAGGTCCGGGCCTTCACGGCGGGAGCCAGCGCAGGGAGAGGCGCGCTACAACCAGCAGCAGATAAGCTCGCGCAGCGACACGGACGGAGACAGAACAGCCATACCGAACACGGATACTGGAGATTAACGGCCGCGATCCACCTACCGTGGGATCCTTCGGTGCAGCGCCGATACTTGTGAGTACAAGCCCCTGCTCGCCCGCAAGCGCCATTTTGATCAGACGCCATCTCACACAGCAGGCAGAACCACAGTGTCCCTGCTGCTTCTGGAAGCAAATAAGCTAACACGCTTCTTCAGAGAATACAAATCCTGGCTGCTACCTCTCCTAACACTCACAGAGAGACTTTCCCAACACAGTTCTGATAAATCTCAACATCAGAAGTTGTTCTTCCCACGGAGGCCACTTCAGACAGAAACCATTCTGTTTAATAAACTGCGTCATAGCACTCCTGCTTATTCCAAGCACAGAAGAACCACCATACACCCGTGGCACTTTCACTTGCTATAAGTCTTAGAGGCTTCTTCCCTAACTTCTCACTTTAAGCACTTCCCTGCTGGGATCATAAATTCTGCTGTATTGTCTATTTCACACCCAAAATTGGTGGGACTATCACTAATCCTTGCTATTAGTAGAGATTGAAGTGATACACTACTGAATAAAAAAATAAATATATTATTATTCCGGATCCAATAAATGCCTCTGAGTGATTAAACTCTGACTACCCTCCTGGAGCGACAAAGGCTATCACATTTGAAATTAGGCCATTCTCGCTGACAGAAAGCTTCTTCTCCCTTGCGCTGGAGTATCCAGTACTAATATAATATCTCTGAAGCTGATCTATAAGAAGTGAGTGCTCCCATATCCATAAAAGACATTGCTCTGATCCACAACAAGTGCTAGATTGTTAACTGATAACTACCTGGAATTTGAAAAACTCCACTGTCTTCATAAAAGGAGGGAAATAATTAATTAAATAAAAAAAAAAAATAAAAAAAAAAAGAGGGAAATTATATACACATATCCAACAAAGCCAAGGTTCTACCAAGCGGCTGTCCCTTGGATTCCTTAAGATCCTCGTTAAGTCCCCCAACCGACGACCGAAGATACTGCCTACTAATTAGAATCCTTACCGTGCCAGTGGCCTAAGCTAACTCTTCTTACACTACTGAGGTCGAAGTAACCATCGCATATTTCTCTGATCAGTGTATCATAGACAGCAATATACACATCGTTAAGAACCTTATCTCCTACAAAACTCAAACCCAACTAAAATGGGAGGAACCTCTAAACGTAACAAACCACAAAAACCAACAAAACTCACAGAGTTTTTCCAGAACTCCCCATCCAATTTGCATCAGAAAAACGACAGCTCCCAGCGATCTCCGACCTCCCCAACCCCCTCTCGACCGGAGTCGATTGACATGGATTTACAAAATTCCTTTAACAACTCGTCTTCTGCGGAGGCTACGCTGCAACGTCTATTCGCTTCTTTTAGGGAAAATCTCCAGTCAGATTTCAAACATATGATGGGAGACCTGAAGAAGGATATACACTCCCTAGTTTCTAGGGCAGAGCATATCGAAGTAAAACTTGGAGAGTTTGTGGCCTCTCATAATTTGCTCATAGACGCTAACTCCAACCTGGAAGAAGAAGTACAAAAATTATCAGCAAAAGTGATGGATTTAGAAGATCGTTCCAGACGAAACAACATTCGCATTAGAGGTGTCCCTGAATCGATTGGATCTGATCAACTCCTACCATACCTAACAGATTTAATGGCGCTGGTCCTTCCTGAAGCCTCATCATTAGACCTCACTGTAGACAGGATACACAGATTACCGAAACCAAAACACCTTCCAACATCAGTCCCCAGAGACGTAATCGCGAAGATCCACTTCTTCCGTACTAAAGATGATTTTCTACGAGCCCAGAGAGGGGACACAATTCTACCAGACAGATTTACCAACTTATCTATTTTCCCGGATCTATCGGCAGTAGTGTTGAGCGATTACGTTGGCTATCGACATCGGGCGATAGTCGATAGTCGGCCACCATCGATAAGGTTTTTCGATAGTGAGCAGTCGATTATGAGCGATGACCATTAAAGTCTATGGGAGAGCAACAACACCTTCATTCTTACACCCAAACAGGGCTGGAGAAGCTGGAATTAACATCCACAACAGTCAAATGGATACGTGCTACATCTTAGGCAACACAATTAGGTTATAAAAGCCACAGAAAAAAAAACACACACCATTCACTATCCCTGTCTTGTACCACAGCATGACCCTTAAACCTGCATCACCCGCAAATTAAAAAGTGCCAGAAGGCAGTATGATTTGAACCATCATCTTACTTGAACTGGACATTGAATATCCCTGTCCTGGAACGCAGCATGAGCCCCAAACCTGCATGACCCCCAGATTTAAAAGTGCCGGAAAAAGGAGTCTTTCAACCACCATTTTAGTTTCACTGGACATTGACTATACCTGTCCTGGGCCACAGCATGAGCCTCAAACCTGCATGACCCCCACATTTAAAAAGTGCCGGAAAAAGGAGTCTTTCAACCACCATTTTAGTTTCACTGGACATTGACTATACCTGTCCTGGGCCACAGCATGAGCCCCAAACCTGCATGACCCCCACATTTAAAAAGTGCCGGAAAAAGGAGTCTTTCAACCACCATTTTAGTTTCACTGGACATTGACTATACCTGTCCTGGGCCACAGCATGAGCCCCAAACCTGCATGATCCCCACATTTAAAAAGTGCCGGAAAAAGGAGTCTTTCAACCACCATTTTAGTTTCACTGGACATTGACTATACCTGTCCGGGCCACAGCATGAGCCCCAAACCTGCATGACCCCAAATTTAAAAAGTGCTGGAAAAAGGAGTCTTTCAACCACCATTTTAGTTTCACTAGACATTGACTATACCTGTCCTGGGCCACAGCATGAGGCCCAAACCTGCATAACCCCAGATTTTAGAAGTGCCGGAACAAGGAGTCTTTCAAACCACCATTTTAGTTTAACTGGACATTGACTATACCTGTCCTGGGCCACAGCATAAGCCCCAAACCTGCATGACCCCCCACATTTAAAAAGTGCCAGAAAAAGGAGTCTTTCAACCACCATTTTAGTTTCACTGGACATTGACTATACCTGTCCTGGGCCACAGCATGACCCAGGGCCGGAGTTACAGTGGGTGCGGTGAGAGCCCAGGCTGGCGTCCGTCATCTATTAACATGCAGGTTAAAATGCCCTGATGACGCAGCAACGAAAACTGTCGTGCTGAAGCAGAGTGCGGAAGCGGAAGTGTGAGAACTCCAGCCTTCCTCTGTACACAGTAAATACCTGAGTAGCGCTTGCCCCTCCGTATGAGTGTGGACCAATTGAGCTTCACTTGGAAATACTGGTGGTTAACGCTCCTGTTACACCCAGGTGCCCTTTATCTTGGCATTCTTTTTCTCATTTTACTCAACGTGCTGGAGGAAAAGGTCTCTGTACTTTGTTCTCTGTCCGTGCTCCATACTCCATGTCCTCTGAATAACCTACATCTGGTCAAGTTTTCCTGTACCTCCCTTGTACAATTCAGAGGAATTTTTTTAACAGCTATTTTGTACATGCAGGTTTTTTAGTAGATACAAACAAAAGAAAAAGTGCTTCTCACCGGTATGCTTGGTACTGTAGTCCGCCTGTCCTCAGCAATGGACATCGAATTATGGAAAAAAGGGGAAAAGGCCTCTCTCCTGTTTCCAAAGCGGTGCTCGTGGAAATGACATCCGGCTGTAGATGTCCACCATATAAACGGTAAGTAGTAGATAATCCCGGCACTCGCGCAGAAGAATCTTCAAAGGCGTAGTAGCATAACAGACACTCTATTGAAAAAAGTATTAAAATGGCTTATAAAAACATGGGAAAAAAAGCAAACAGTTGACGCGTTTCAGGCTCCTGTAATGGCCCTTATTCGTAACTGACATACATATCTAAAACACTTCCTCTTAAAGCCAACTTCCTGGGTCAATCCAGGTTCCACACCTGTGCAGTTAACCCATTATGGTATAGATGCAATCAATAGCTCCTAGTTCACACCCGTTGCTGTCTAATATATACATGCAACGTGACATATAAATAAGGAAAAAGTACTATATACAAAAAATATATGTACAGAAAATATACATGTACAAAAAACGACACTAGTATATGCATGGATTGAGGGGGAAAAAAAAAACAAAACACACAAACACAACCCAAATCATTTGGTGCGAGAATGCCAAACAAGACTAGTGAATGTGACTAATAAATATACAAAAGGTCAGATTTAAAATTCAGGCCCCGGGGGAACCTAGTATCGAGGATAAGTATCCAATATGCCTCCCTATTCATAAGGGCCTTCCTCCAATCCCCTCCCCTTAGGGGTCTATTGACCTGTTCTATAGCCTGAACTTTAAAAGATGTAAGATAACCCGGTGAACGTCTAAAAAAATGTTGGCGCCCCTGAGTTTTTTTACGGGACTATTTGGTTTAGAATCATGTATAGTTCCTATGGAATAAAGGTTTCTGGTAGGCATCCCCCCCCCCCCCCTTTTTGCGTATTGCATATATGACCAAATGAGATACACCACTTTATGAAAAAAGGACAATTAAGAAACTCAAATTTTTTGTATTGTTTGCCTGGGACTGTTGGGGTTTAAAGATTTTCGTTTTGGGACCATATATTTACATGGGGTGCATCTACTCACCCCACATTTAAAAGACCCCTTGAAATCCTTCCCAAAGATTTTCCCCCTCTTTTTTTAAATGTGAAGGAACACCCCTTGGGGGGAAGATCATTTTCCCCAAAAAGAAAGGGGGTCTTGTAGTTTATAAATTTAAAACCCTTTTTTTTTAGGGACTTTTTCGCAAAAACTGGATCAATGGTTAATAAAAGGTAGGTTTTTTGTATGACGCCCCCCACATCCTAAATTTTTGGGATTGCTGTATTGGTTTTTGAAATATATTTTAAATGCTCTCTATTTTTTTTGTACTTTAATTCTGGGGAAAACCCCTTTTTTAAAATCGGATGGAATCCCACCATGTCTTTTTTTCTTTTTTTAATTTTGTTTTTAAAATGGGTTGTCTAAAAAAGGGGATTTTAGTATGTTAAAGTTTCTTGCAAAACAAAGTCTTTTTGCAATATGTGTCCATTAACATTTGTCCAAACCTTTCCTGTTTCTGCAGCACCTTCACCCTTTGACCCCATCTTAAACCTTTTGGGGAAGGGAAAAAATGTTTTTAAAGAAAAAAAACTTTTTTTAGAATAGGCCTGTAGTTTTAGCTGCTTGTCACAGCAAAATCCCCCCCCAAAAATTAAAAACATAAACCCTTGACCCAAATTTTGAAAAATTTTGTAAAAGGAACAAAGTCTATTGAAACAAAAATTTTTTAAAAAAATAGGCCCTGTAGTATTCCCTGCATTTCAAGCACCCCGCCCCAAAAAAATTTTAAAAAAATTTAAATTCTCGGGCCACTTTTAAAAAAATTGTGAAGGGGGGAAATGCCCCCTTGGGAACCCAAACATTTCTGTTCCAAAGGACCAGGGATTTTTGCTTTTAATCTCACAGAAACATGACCCCAAAAAATTATAAATTTGACTTCTCAGCCATTTTAAAAAAATTTTTGGAAGGAGAAATCCCACTTAGAAGTCACATTTTTTTTCCCAAAGGACCATGATTATTGCTGTATCTCACAGAAACATGAAAAAAAAAATTAAAAAATATAAATTCTCAGCCATGTTGAAAATTGTGAGGAAAACATGGCCCCCAAAAACCATTGAAAAGTAAAAAAAATTCTAAAGTTTAAAGGGGTGAGTAAATGGAATATGGTTTTTTTCATGAAAACCTTGGTGTCTTTTAGTCCCCAAAAGCAAAAAAAGAAAAAGGAAATGTTGGGGGAGAATAAAATTGCAGTAAGAAATGATCATTTTAAAAATAAGTTTTTTTAAAAGGGGCCTTTTTTGTTTTTGGGGGGAATGTGAAGTTTACCAGCCAAACTAATCCCGGGGAACCCCCGGGGAATTTTGGGGCCCCCAAAAATTCCCTTTAGAGATTCCCTGCCTGATTCATCTTGATTTAAAAATCAAACCCATCCAAAAAATCTGTGGGGGAAAACCCGGGTGCGTTTGTTGTAAGACTCCCCCAGCTGTGCTGAAGGTCCCCCTCAGATATGGGCACTGGCTGCTGGGGGAGGACAACAAATTTTTGGGTGGCGAGCCAGCTGGGCCATTCGTCCATTTTGGATTTCCCAGAAGTCTATTGGGTCGGGGGAAAACCCTACAAAAACATCCGGGGTTGAGACGCAGATTTCCCGGTTCACCATGATCTTAAGCTGGTCTCTGGGTGTTGGATCTGTGGGCCTGGAAATTTCCTGCCTTGGTGGGTGGGAAAAAAAGATTGCCAGAGGTCCACCCATTAGGCTTCTGCCCCCCTTGCCCGCTGCTTTCCGCCCGCTGCCGCTACGGTACTTGGCCCCTCTTTCTGCTGTCCCGTCCCCCTGGCGTTGTTCCACCGTTGGGCATTTTAAGGAAAAAGAAGCAGCGCAACAGTGTCTCAGTTGGGTCAAAATTTAGCAAGGGTCTCCCCTTTTTTCCCGCATTTTACTCTCTATTTGGGTTTGGGGGGAAGGAAAAAATGTGAGTTTTGTTTTTTTTCCGGGGGGAAAATTTTTTCCCGGAGGGTGGGCCAAACCCCGTAACGTTGTTCATTTTGATGGCCTTAATGCGAGGATAAAGTTGGAGGAAATGGAGGGATCCCCAAAGCACCCCATGTGAGAGATGGAGCCTTGAAATTCCCAAGGCCCCTGGGTTTGGGGGGGGACTAGCAAAAATTATCTTCCCCTTTTGCCTCAAAATTCACGCCCAAAACCTCTTTTCCAAGGCCCGGGACGTCAGGTGTCTAGGGAAAACCCCTCCTCCTCCTCCCCCCCCCCCGCTTTCCTTCCCCGGGAAAAGCTTCAAACCAGCCCTGACTTGCCCCCGATGATGCACCCTGAGAGGGTAAAGGTGCCCCCCTTTCAAATAGCTCTGGAACCCCGAACCAAATGCCTAATGAAAACCGATAAAAATTTAGAAAAACTGTGGGCCTTTTTGGATTTGACGGAGAGAAAGGCTCCGGTCTGCATCTGTGTCCGTCTCCTCCCCCCGTTTGCTGGGCGGGGGGCCTTTATGTTTCAGAGGGGTCCAACGATGTTCCAGAACTAATCACCACAATTTCTCATGCTGACAAGGGCCCTCGTCCCCAAAGGGCCATTTTGGGGGGCTTCTTCAAAAATGGAAAGGGTGGGGCAGAGCTCTTTTTACTGCCTCCACTCTCGGTGGCTCAAAAACCCCGGGGGTCCCCACCCCATGCTTGTCAGGCCATTTTGTCACTTCGTACTGCGTTTAAAGGGAAATTTCGCTTTTCCCAAAATCGCTGGAGGGAAAGTGGAGGGGTGGGGAAATTTCCCGCTGTTTGCCACGTAACAATGAGGACGGTTGCGGGGAGGCCGAGCTGACGCTTTCAAAGCCGCCCGGGGGGAGAAGCGGGTTGGGGAACGGAAAAATGCGAACTCAGGGCCTCGAGCATTCTTCAGCAAGGGGAGGTTTCCCGGCCCCGGGTTGCCTTAGAAAATTTGGGCGACATGGTTTTAAAGACATGTGCCAGGGAAAGGATGTGTCCAGCCTACCGATCCTTAAAAAGGGGGGGGCCGCAGATTTCGCCCCCCTTATGCACCCACCTTGCCTGGCACCCAAAGGGTTTTGTCCCCCCAAGCCCGCGTTTGGTTTTCCTTTTCGGAGGGGCCGGGCCCCAGCTCCTGACCTTTTGTGTTTGGGGGGCTCCAAGGCAGTTTAATTTAAATGGCCCGGTTTGGGGCTCTGGGGACGTGATGCCACCAGAGTACCTTTGGGGGGGGAAAAGCCTGCAAAAATACCTTTCGGTTTTGAAGAGCGTTAAAACCGAACCTGAGAGGGCCCCCGTCACCCCCAGAGACATCCACCCAGCTCAACCCGTTAGCTGTCACAGAGATATAGCGGCCTTGGCCGTGCCCTTTTAGTCCATGTGGGCGGTGGTGAGATGGAAATTTTCCGGACACAGATGCAGAAAACGCACTGAAAAATTTTAAAATGGGAAAAGTGGTTTGGGCCCGGGCCCGGGACGGCTTTTCTGGAAAAAAATGGCTGCTCGGCATTGGGGATTGGGGGCAGGCAAGGGCCATGAAAGTGGGGCGGAACCCCCTTGGCAATTGTGTCCAAAAAGACGGAAAAGGCAACTTTTTCCCAAGGGCCAAAAGCCTGGGGAATGCGAATTTAAAGGGTTTTTTGGGTTTGGGATGGGGTTTGGGGTTTTTTTGTGTTTTTGCTCCCAAACCTGGAAGAAAGAAAAAATGGCGCTAGAATGGCCGCTGTACGGCGTGAAGGCCCTCAAACTGGCGGAAAGGAAAAAGGGGGAGGGATGGGGTCTCTGGGGGTGCTGGTGGGGACTCGGGCGCGGTGGAGGGTTTAAAAAGGGGGGGTTTTTCCCGGGTCAGGGCTTGGGGGCATGGGCAGCCGAGGGAAAAATTGGGGGTGGGGAGGAGGCGGAGGGCAGAGGGTTGGGGACAGTGGTTTTGGGGGCCCGGCGTGGGGCTGGGTTTTTTGGCCAAGTGTTCCCTCCTTTTTAAATCATTTCATTCGCTGCATGTGATAGGAAAATGTTTGGGGGTTGGGTTAAATTAAAAGGTTTTTATGCGTTTCGGCAAAGGCGGGGATATGACTTCGCTGGGTGAAAAGAGGCTTGGGTCAAAGAAGGCCCAGGCTTGAAAAGGTCCTGACCTTTTTTAAAGGCGATAAGGGGGGGCGGGGTTTTGCGCTGGAAACCCTGGCTGGGGAATCCTTTTCAGGGGGACTTCGGCGGGTGGCCTCCCCCCTTTTTGTGGCGGGACTTTGTATTTTACAATACCCAAAGTCTTCCTCCTCGTACACTGATGAAGCGGGTTGCAAGCAAATTCTGCGGAAAAAAACCAGGTTGGTCCGCAATGTGTAAATCTCAAAAATCAACACAGGGATTTTGGGCGTCCCCGGGTTTCTGCATCCGGAAAACTGGGGCTACAAGCAAGGGGCAAGGGAAGGCGGGTTTCGACCGCCGGGATTTTTGCCGATTGACCCCGGGTTCCTTCACCCTCCTCTGATGGGGGATCAATAACTGGGGGGGTCAGAGCAGGGCTAAATCATCCCCTTTATTTTTAAAAATGCCTTCTGAAACCCCAACCGCAAATTTTTTCTTTAAAGAGGGGCTTCAGGGCAAGGATTATCCACAGTGGTGGGTACCCCGAGTTGACATTTGGGTGCTTTTGTTGGACGGATGCCCGATGATGCTGTTTAAAAACATTTTTGGGTGTTTTGGGAGGAAGAGGAGGTTAAAACCGCTAGATGCAGGTTGGGGATTAACCACTAAAGGGCAGATTGGCGACGTGTTCTTAATTAGATTTCCCGGGCCTGGGCCCAAACGATGACAGGGGTGACGGGGCCGCAACTGACCCATCCGTGGCATGCGTGTTGGGCGCCAGCACTGTAAGGAGCATTCCTCGTAACCCCTACCTCCCTTTTGCTAACCCCTCTTTGCTCGCTTACCAAACCCGCATTTGCCCCCATGTTCGAAAAAAAAAATTTTTTGAGAAGGTATGGATAGTTTTGGGGAAAAATCTTTTTATTAAAAAAACGGCAAAAAACAAAATTTTCTCAAAAACCCTCTAATCAAAACAAAATTGTGGATTCAAATTTAAATGCAAGGGGGTCTATCAACAAAATTTGGGCTGGGCAAAAAATCAAAAAAAAAACGTATTGTTATGTTTTCGGGATAATACACGGTTTTTTTTTTCAAAACCTTTTAAAATTTACCTGTGGTGGGGCTATGATTTGCTTTTTTTAAGATTTACGTTTGGGCTGTTTCGTCAATGAAAAAAAGCTGGGTGTTTCAAAAATCAAAAAACCCCGTTTTTGTTATGTTTTTGCATAATACACGGTATTTTTTGCACTTTTTCAAATTACCTTTGGGGACATAGATTTGCTGTTTTAAAATTTACGTGGATGCCCGCGTCAATGAACAAAGTGGGTGCGCAAAAAATAAAAAAAAAACGGGAAACTGTTATTTTTTGTATTTAAAACCCGGTTTTTTTTTGGACCTTTCAATTACCTTTTGGTTTACTATAGATTTGGCCCCGTTTTTTTGGGTTTTTCGGGGATGCGCGTCCCCTTTAACAAAACTGGGGGGGCAAAAGCCAAAAAAAAAACGTATTGTTATGTTTTTGTATTTAATTTCACTGTATTTTTTTCACCTTTCAATTCCCTGTGGTGATTTGAATTGCCCGGGTTTTTAAAATTTACGTGGAATGCTGCGTCAATGGAAAAAAAGTGGGGCCCAAAAAATAAAAAAAAACGTATCTGTTATGTTTTCGTATGATACACGGGTTTTTTTTGGCTTCAAACAAACCTGTGCTGACTAAGATTGTGATTGTAATTTAACTGAAGGGGTTTGGGTATATCCCAAAAAAGGGGGAATTTGGGGAAAATTGAAATGAACACCCATTTGAAAAGTTTTTTACTGATAAAAAAAGTGGAGTTTTGCCCCCTAACAAAGAGACCCGCAGTTACCCAGAAATGGGTGTGTAACCCTTTTAAAAATTTTAGGGGGCCCAATAAACCAGGAAATTTTTTAATAGCAAACTGTTAATGATAAAAATATTGCAGTGCAATGTTACACTAAGTCTTTGGTTTAACTTTATCCCGTGTTCTTTTTTAGATAAGTTGTCTGTGTTCCCCCGGCCCCCCCCCCCCCCCCCCCCCCCCCCCCCCCGCCCCCCCGCCCCCCTGACTTTACAGCGGTGATGCTGCTTTTAAAAATTTTCTTGCTAACTTTCTAAAAATTTTTCAAAATTTTAATCTAACTAAAATTGGAAGGAAACACAGCTAAATAGTAGAGGTTTCTTTGTGCAGAAAAAGATAAATTTTGCTGAGGTGTTTGGCCCAAGGGCAGAGCGGGACGTCCTATTTTCCCATGAGACGTGAGAGGGCCCCTAAGGCCCGAAAAGGAAAAAGCTTTTTCTATGTAATTTTCGAAAATTTGTGATTTTTCCCGCCAATTGGGCCCAAAACCCTACAAAATTCCCCCAGTCAGGACCCCCCTTCGCCCCTAAAAAAAAAAAAAAAAAAACAAAAAAAAAAAAAAAAACCCCCCAAACCCCCTGGGCCCTTTTATTCCCTTGGGTAAAAAAAAAAAAATTTAAAAAAAAAAAATTTTGCCCCGGGGCCCAAAAAAAAAAAATTAAAAAAAAAAAAGGGAAAAACGCCGAAAATGGCACGATCTTAATAGAAAATGCACAGATTTTAACCTTTAATTTTTCGCATGATCTGAAAATTTCGATCACCCCTAAAAACCTTGCCAAATTTTAACTTTGTCGATAAAAAATCGCCCCAACATAATTTAGCAGGGGAAACCAAAGCTCGGCAGAAAAGAATTCTTGCCCTATACGAAAGTGCTGTGAGATTAAAAACATCAACTATCACTGGGATTCCCGTTAAAATTTTTTTGTTTCTAGAGGGCCCTCTCCACCCTTCATCTGTCACTTCCCCCCCGGAGGGCCCCGGGAACCTCCTGGGGGTCCTGGGAACTACTCATGGGCCCTTGGCCTTCCAATGAAAAAAAGGAAAAAGAAACAACCAGAATTATATCTCCCCTATTGGTTGGGGGAAAAAACCGTAGCCCTCCCTTCTTTTCAATTCCCGTGAACTGAGAATCACCTCCCAAGATAATTTTCCT